>JAGMVK010000011.1:1800000-2025982 GCA_020747065.1 Cadophora sp. MPI-SDFR-AT-0126
TTAGGAATGGCAATCGCAGGTCCAATACCCATCTCGTCTGGTTTGCAACCAGCAACTTGTGTTCCTGCCCATCGTCCGATGATCGAAGATGTAAGTCCCAATTCCGTTGCTGTACTCCTGCGCATCAAAAGAGTTGCAGCAGCACCATCAGATATTTGCGACGAATTTCCAGCCGTCGATGTGCCATTCTCCTTGAATGCGGGCTTCAGCTTCTGCATGCCCTCCAGACTGACATTCGCTCTTATTCCATCATCCTTCGTAACAGTGACTTGCTGCACGTCTCCCACCTTCTCACCCTTCTTGTCCACCTCCTGGTATTGTGTATGCACCGGCACAATCTCCTTGTCGAACCAACCTTCCTGCTGCGCTTTCAGAGCCTTCTGATGAGACGCCACAGCAAATGCATCTTGATCCGCACGGTTGACACCATATCTCTCCGCGACATTCTCGCTCGTCAAGCCCATCGGCATTATACAATCCCTCGCATCCTTCACCTCGCTCTCCTTCAACGCCGGCCAAAGCACCGTTGGAATAGCCTTCGACCCGTAATTCCTCGTCATGCTCTCCATTCCCGCGCCGATTCCCACATCAATCATACCCGTAGCAATCTGATGCGAGACATTCGTGATCGCGCTCAATCCAGAACTGCACGCTCGGTTGACCGTGTAGAAAGATGTGGTGGTAGGTATACCAATATGGTTCATAGCCATGCGCCCTGCTTTCGAACCACCCAATTCGGACAGTACGACGCCCACGCCGACATCTTGGATGAGTGCTGGGTCGAGATTTGGGTTTGCGGCGAGTGTTGCGCGGAGGACAGTGGCGAGAAGTTCTTCCGGGTATGCGTCTTTGAGGTGGCCCTTGTAGGACCGGGTTATGGGTGTGCGAAGGGAAGAGAGGATCACAATGTCGTTTGCCTCTTTCTTTAGGATGTTTGAAAGGCCTTGCCGGACTGGATTTGCCATTGTGATGGAAATGGGATTGCAATTGGGAATTCCGAGTCAAGTTCTCAGCTCGGGGAGGGGTCGAGATAGCAAGCACTTAGAAATATGCGTACTTGGATATACAACACAGCTGATTGAGCTTATACAACAATGAAAGAGGGCAAACTGAAATAATCAAGTATGAAGCAAAAGAATACTTGTACCGTAGATTTCGAACTTTTGTCAACGGAGCACAGCACAAGCTGTCACAGCACCCGAGGGATTTCCCGTCTCGACGATCCGAAGCGGCTGAGTGTTTACCCGGCTGTTCCTCCCCAGACTTCAACCCCACCTCGCTTAGATCTCCGTTTCGGCAGCTGTCCTTCACCAACCATTCAACCTTGCATTTCGATTCTAGAACTCTAAGCCTCAAGCTTTATCTGACAAGTTTTCTCTTATTCTAAAAACTGAAGATACATGAGGCGTGCTCTCACCAAACACCTATTTCGAAGTACATCCCTTCAGTCCCCGTCAATTGGTTCATCACGACCTTCAATTACCCCTCCTTCACTTCCTAGGCTTCAGAAAAGAGGGATGAAGCACCACTTGATGGTGGGGACCTGGACTCCCCCAGGAGCAATCTTCACATTCGAATTCGATGACGAGACGTTAAGTCTGAACATGATAAAGCGGACCGAGATAAATCATGACGAACCTATTTCGTGGATGACTTTTGATGTGAGTTGGTTCATCATTCAGCCCCGAATTTTGAACCTTATCATACTCAGTAAATCTTCAAGAATTGAGGAATGAGGCTGATGAGATTATGATAGCATGCAAAGAAGAACATCTACGGAGCAGCTATGAAGAAATGGACTAGTTTCTCAGTCAAGAGCCCAACAGAAATCATTCAAGAGGCATCACATCCCATGACCCATGAGCGTATGTCCCCTTCCACTTTCCCACCTCCTTTCGTTTCCATCTCACATGACTCATACCCTTTCCAATGTAAACAAACACAAGCAATTGAAGACATAACTGACAATCATCCCAGCCGAAGCCTCAGATGCCTCCACCAACACCCGCGCCATCTTCGTCCTCGCAGCAAAACAGCCCCCTTATGCCGTCTACGGAAACCCCTTCTACAACCACGCCGGTTACGGCAACGTCTTCTCTGTAACACCCTCCGGCGCCCTCTCCACCAACATCCAAAATTACCCGTACTCGCCCAAAACCGGGATCCACGGTATGGTCTTCGACGCCAGCGAGACATACCTGTACTCAGCCGACCTTCGCGCCAACAAGATCTGGACGCACCGGAAGGGAGAGGATGGGCAGTTGACGTTGGTCGGATCTGTGGATGCGCCTGATCCGGGGGATCATCCGAGATGGGTGGCGCTGAATGGGGCGTACTTGTATGTGTTGATGGAGGCGGGGAATAGGTTGGCGGTGTATGTTATTGATGAGCAGACGCATTGTCCTGTGTTTACGCATATCACGTATCCGTTGATTCCACCTGGTATGTATTTCCTCCCTTTCAAATTCATTCTTTCACTCTCCATATCCATATTTCAAGAACCCATATCCCATGTCAAACCCCATATTCATATTTCGCTTTCCCATCGACACATATCCAACTTTTAGCGAGACAATGCACATCCAACAACAAGCCAACCCTTTCCAGGAATCCCCAACCCCAAAACCATGTACCGCTCCGACGTCTGCGTCCTCTCCCCTTCCAAGAAATACCTCTACGCCACCTCGCGCGCAAACGCACACAACCTAACCGGCTACATCGCTGCCTTCGCCCTCGGCCCCGCCGGCAACATCGAGCGCCAGATTTGCCTGAACCCAACACCGACTTCCGGTGGACACTCCAACGCCGTCAGCCCATGCGACTGGAGCGATGAGTGGGTCGCCCTGACGGACGACCAGGACGGCTGGTTGGAGATCTATAGATGGGAGGGCGAGTTTTTGGCGAGGGTTGCGCATTGCGATGTCAAGGAGCCGGGGTTTGGTATGAATGCTATCTGGTATGATTGAGTGGTGTTGAGGGAAAGGAGAAGGAAGGTAAGGCTGGGACATCTGATTTGGGATAGAGAGATAGAGGGAGAGATGGCAAGAAAGAGAATTGCATAGCGCTGTTTGAATTCGTTTGCATCAATACATAAATTCGTTAAGATATTTGCGTTTTTGAATGTTGATATCCCCTGCACAATGTGCCCGTGAAATGCTCCCCCAATGCTAATGCTCCTTTGTTGCTTTCGCATATCCCCTTGCTGTCAGATGACAAACAAGCTAGCCGAGACGGCTCAGAACCCTAGACATAACCGAAGTCTGAATCCATCCATCGACCAAACAACAACCTAAGACGTCCTCTTCTCCAACAAAAGCTTCCCAACAGGTACACCACCCTTCCCCACAAACCCAGCATTCTCTCCACCCCGCTCAAAAACCAGATTCCCTCTAACCCAAGTCTGCTTCACCATCCCCGTCATCGTCTTCCCTTGATACGGACTAACCTTATTCCTAAACAACATCTGCTCCCTCCCAACAACAAACTTGCCCTGATCATCGAAAACGCAAATATCCGCATCCATACCTGGTCTCAGCGCGCCTTTCTTATGGCTCAAGCCGACCTGCTTAGCTGTGTTAAGCGAGCATAACCTCACAACGTCCAGGATCGTGATGGGAGATTTAGACGTAGGTGCCCGAGCCGTAGCCTCAGTCCAGAGAATCGGCAGACCGAGTCCGACAGACGAGATACCACCCCACGAAGCGAAGAAATCACCACGCTCCTTCTCCTCGGCCTCCTCGGCAGTCAAAATCTCTCCATTAACACCTTTGTGACCGCCTGAACCGCAGCCATGACCAAGATGCTCAGGAAGGAGTTTAAGTTCCGGTGTACAGGGGCTGTGGTCACTGACGATGGTTTGGAGGACTGAGTCGGGCTTGGAGAGCTCATCCCAGAGACCGTCGCGATTGACTGCGTTGCGGATCGGTGGACAGCATTTATGGCGGGTATCGCCGTCTTGGACGTCTTCTGACGCGAGGGCTAGGTAATGAAAACAGGTCTCGGCTGTGATGTTGATACCGTGGTCTCGGGCTGCGCGGAGGATTGGTACACCTTCCAAGGCAGAGAGGTGCACTATGTGGAGGGGTAGGTTGGGAGCAAGGTGAGCGAGAGACAAGATCTCTTCGATGGCGTAGGTCTCAAATGCTGGAGGCCGGGAGTAGAGGAATGTGTTGTAGGATGTGAGGGGCCCTGAGGGGTGCATTGGTGGGAGAGAGGTTTGAACATCATCTCCAACCGAGTCGGTGATGGGTGGGATCATCTCAGCGTGGAACATGAGAGTTGTTGCTGCATTGGCAAGTGTTGTCATTGCAAGCGCAACGTCTGATGATGAGACAGCTGGGAATTCGTCGACCTATGTTGTTAGTTGTGCTTCACTTCAAATACTGGAGTACCTACTCCACTCTCAATCAGAAATCCTTTGAAGCCTCTGACACCAGCTTCAACAAGTGGAAGCAACTCTTCAGAGTTTCCAGGAATTATTCCTCCGTAGAATCCAACGTCAACCCAGCACTTTCCCTGAGCAGCTTTGATCTTCTCCTTCAAGCCATCGACTGTGGTAGTTGGTGGAATTGCATTCAATGGCATATCAATGACAGTAGTCACACCACCCGATGCGGCAGCTCTCGTTCCAGTGTTGAATCCCTCCCATTCTGTTCTTCCAGGCTCATTCAAATGAACATGAGCATCAACTAAGCCTGGGAGGAGAAGATGTGGCGTATGGTCGATATATGTTGTGTCACCTGGGAAACTCGAAGCCGGAAGTACGGTTGGAAGAATTGAGATAATTGTTCCTGTTTGGGGTGAAATGGTGATTGTCGCGGGTGAAACTACCAGATTGTTTTCCTGGTCGAAAATGACAGCTCTGGAAGAGACCAATACCGTAAGTGGGATATTGGAATCATGAGGTGGAGTGTATGCGGGTGTAGGGTAGAAGGTATTCCTAGGACTTGACATGGTGGGCAAATGGGGGTCGATTTTCAAGCAAAAAATGGAAGAATGTATTAGAGCCAGACTGAGACTGATTCCAAGTAAAAATGAACAATTTTGGAAGTAAATTGTGCTTATCGGACTGTTGAGGGTTGGTAGAGATAAGAATATAGCCTTGGGGACGAGGCTGACGAGGGATGAAGAACGGAAACTGCGTTCTTTCACTTGGACGTTTGAACGAAGATTGAAAAGAACAAAAGAAGAAAGGAAAGACGGTCAAGTTAAATGCCCATTCATAATTTCAAGCAAGCCATCTAGTCCAGGGTCTTGTGGGGTGCAGCACGTATCCACAGCTCATCGACAGACAGACAGCCCACCAGGAATAGAGACGCTTATCTCCTATCTCGATAGACCTCACCTTACCCTTTCGGGTGATAACGGTACGTACCAGGGCTAGAGCCCACCAACGGTTCCATTCAGGCGCAGGAACCGGCCCTGTCAATGCTGTGAACAGGCCTATCGCCAATTTTGGTCGAGTAAAAACGAGTTTCTATCGAGTAAACAATAATCTAGGCTTACGGCTAGACGGAGTGCTCGGCTGGACCATGTTGAGGACATCGTCATGCCGACCTGTACCATCGGAGGGGTTCGGCTTCAGGCACCGTACTGTCTGGTTCCATCAGGCAAGGTACAAGTCTGTAAGGTACGTGGAAACAGAACACTGCTCTGGAGGAATGAGACGTAATAGAAAAACAAATGATATCTATCCTCACATGCTGTACGACCTTGATCTTGGCTGATATAAGCAGGCATGCACGGCGTTCAAAGTGGGTGAGTGGGTGAGTGGGTGGGAAACTTGATGAGAAAGGAAGATAGATGGTTGTCGATTTCTACAGGCGACTTCCGAGGACTTGGTTCTTGGTTAGTGAGGGAGGGGTTGAGGTGTGAGTTTAGTGTTTTAGGCGAGGTACAGAAGGGTCGACTCCGGGTAAAATGAGTCCGAATGACGCATCTCTAACTTTATTTCTAGAGCTTGTCTAGAACTTCTGAAATCGAGTAAACAAAGAAATTCAACGCCATAGTCTCTCAAGCTTTAGAGCACTGCCCACAATGTCTCTCTTACAACTATCTCGGCTACTTCCCTTACCAGAAGCGGACCTACAACAAGTCCTAGACTACGCAGCAACACTCTCCAAGCAAGAAGCCGCAGACCATTTCAACAACCTTCTTGGAGAATCGCCACAATCAATCGAGTTCATCTCCTCCTTCAATTCACGGCGGCAGAATCCAAAACAAAAGCCACAGGCAGAACCATCATCACAACCCTCGGAATCCTCCGGCGTACCGAAAAGCACCCGAAAAGCACCCAAGAAGAAAGCGCCCCTTCATGCCCTTCCAGCCCGAAAAATCGAAAACACATACGCCGCTCAAGGCACAGCATACACCAAGAAGAACGAAGATGATTATATACCCAAGAGACCTACACCCACAAATTCCGGTACCTCAACACCAAACAATGCCTTCGCTCTCGACCCCAAACCATCCGCCATCCAAGCGCCTCACAAAGCTCCCCCGTCAGCATCAGGCACCCTCATATCAGACTTCAAATCCAAAAGCACACCCACAACACGCACATCCTCACCAGCGCCCACCTCTTCATCCAAAACAACAAAAGTAAACATCACCGGCGGAACATCCATGCACGGCGCCTCCACCGTCCTCACCGAACTCGACGCCGCCATCCGCTCCCTTGAAATAAGCACCAACAGCACCCTCCTCCTCGACCCCAAAAAGCGCGCCTGCAACTGCATCGGCTCCCGTCATCCCCTCCTGACAGCCGCACCCAACTGCCTCAACTGCGGAAAAGTAATCTGCGTCAAGGAAGGCCTAGGACCCTGTACATTCTGCGGCGAGCCTCTCCTCTCCGCCATCGAGGTCCAAGGCATGATCAGAGAACTGCGCGAGGAGCGCGGTAGGGAGAAAATGCTACTCGACAACTCGTCTCACCGCCGTGCTGAGATCTCGAAGAAACCCATGCCGTTCTCAGCACCTAGAGAAGTGGGGATGAGTCCCGCTGAAGCAGCAGCCAAGGAGCACAGAGATCGTCTCCTAGGCTTCCAAGCGCAGAATGCGAAGAGAACGACTGTCAGGGACGAGGCGGCTGATTTCGAGACCCCGATTACGGCTGGCGTTAATATCTGGGCGAGTCCGGCCGAGAGGGCGCGGACGTTGAAGAAGCAGCAGAAGGTTCTGGCCGAGCAGGAGTGGAATGCACGCCCGGAATATGAGAAGAGGAGGCAGGTTGTTAGTATTGATCTAGTGAAAGGGAAAGTGGTCAAGAAGATGGCTGCTATTGAGAAGCCTATTTATCACCACGTTCAGAGCGAAGATGAAGACGAAGCGGCCGAAGAGGAATACCCCCTGGCGGAAGTCAGTGGGAATAGCGGCAAGGCGGGAGCATTTAGTAGGAATCCGTTGCTGAAAGGACTCATCAAACCTGTTTACTCGGCTGAGAAGGGGAAGGGGAAGGAAGGTGAGGCAGCAGAAGTTACGAAAAAGCAGACTTGGAGGAGAGTACAGGATTCATTGGAGGACAATGAGGAGATCATTCTAGATGGAGGGGCGTATGGTGGGAGGGCTGGTGATAGAGCAGAGGTTGATGAGCCGTCGAGGTCTTGGTAGAGATCAATACAATAGTCCAAGATCCTCGTAGCGAACGTTATCAAGAGTAACTACCACTCTTGATACCTACCGTGCAGATATATTCACCCCCTGCTTCTGGGAAGGTATCATATTCAACCAAATCTTCAAAAACAAGTACAGCATATCCGACTTTTTCAAGTCCATCGACATCGAAATCCGGTTCTCTAACTCTCCTCATCTACATTAACCAAAACCAGATACAGCCCAAACTCAACCTGCAAAGCAACGACCCAAGCGAGTTGAATACCACTTAATTACTCGATAATTACTCGATAGCAACGTAACAACGCAATTTCCAGCTAAACTAAACTCCTAGCCTAGCCTAGACAGAACGATCGAGACTAAAATAAAGCACCTAGAAGGGCAGGGCTAGAGGAAAGTCAAAGGCTTCGGCTATTACTCGATCATTACTCGATCGTAACTCGCAGGTGTGAACAACTTGACGAACTACAGGACCCAGATTTACGGAGTTCATCAAAAACAGGCTGAATTGAAGGTGCTCAGCTTGGTTGGATCTGGTGGCTTGATTGATGATTTCATTCATAGCTTAGGATGGCATGGCATGGTAGACTTGATGAGTGGTGTGTGGAGAGGGATGGAGGGAGAGAGGGAGAGAGTTTGGGGTGAGGTAAGTCAGGATGAGGCGAGGATCTTCCTCTCGCTTCGAAAGGTCTTCAGGGGGTGGGAGGTAAACAAAACAATAGATTTATTTGCTTGTGAGGTAGCTATCAGGCTCACGATGCAAAATCGTACTCATGTATAGCGCAGCGCAAATCGAGAAGAAAAAGTCATATAGAAATCGAAATTTGAAATTCATTATAGTTTATACGTCCATCATCTACCCCCTCATGTACACATACTTCCCCCTCCATTCCATCTATCAACCACCACTCCCAGAACCATCTCACGCCTTACTTCCTCTGCCCTCCCCTTCTGCCTCCTTCTTCTCCTTCTCCACAACATCAACCATAAACCCGCCCCCAAGCAAAATCGCCGGCTCCTCCAGATTATGATGTTCATAACTCAGCGTGCCAACACCTCCCGCCTCGAGCAAGAACGTCGGTCCATCCTGCAACGTCTTCCCCGCCCAGCGCATCGCGAAAGCTCTCAAGATATGTCCGTGAGCGACGAGCAGGACGTCGCCGGGTGGAGCTTGGGATTTGGGGACCCCGATGACAGGGGAGTGATACTTTTGGCGGATTTCGGAGATGAGACGGTCGAGGCGTTGGGTTACTTGTTCGGGGGATCTAGGGGGAAAGGAATGATGGGTTAGTTAAGGATTGATATCTCAATGAAAACTTCCAAAGCCGAAGTAAACTTCCAAAACAAACGGTAAAGGGACATGTCGACTCACTCTCCACCCGGACATCCATCCCTCCAGATATCCCACGGCCCCTTCCCCTCTTTCTTCCTCCTCTCTAGAATCTCCGCGCTCGTGATGCCCTCATACTCTCCATAATCCCACTCCCTGATATCCTCCGTAATCTGCACGTTCGCTTCGGTACGGATATCTTCTTCTGGATGCTGGCGTGTCTCTTGCCAGGGGAGCTTGACGCGGCAGCCTAGATAGAGGAGTTCGAGGGTTCTCTGGGCGCGCTTGCGTGGGGAGACGTAGCTGTCTACACTTTAGTATTTATTCATTTCTATGAAGTGCAAGTTTAAAGTTGCTGCGAAAGAGAAAATTGGGAAGACATACATATGAGCCAAGTTCTTGGGAACAATCAATCGATCATCACCCACCAACGCTTTCCCCGTCGCAATTATCCGCTTCTCTCCATTGGCAGTCAATGGAATGTCCGATATACCTGTATGTCTTCCATTGAGGGACCATTCCGTCTCGCCATGGCGTATGATGAAGGCTCGTGGAGTGGTCATTCTGCCAAAGAGAAGTGTAATATGCTCGTCCGGTTCAAAGTTGTATGTCGTACAGTGCCCAGGGAAGCAAGGGAGCTCAGCTCTGGAAAATACCCCGCTACCCCTCTATGTTATCACAAGATCCAACTAACTACCTATGAGGTCAATTCAGTCGGAAAGAATAGCCGTGTTTGATCAGCCTCAATCTTTTCGTTCGGCAATTGATCTGATTGATGTTCGCAGTTTCGTCGCACGGTGTGTATGAGCGAAACGAAAAGAGAGAAAGTCGCCGTTTGATGATGGCTGCTTGAAACGAGACACCCGCAACAGAAAGTGATGGTGCAGCTAAAGTCGCAACTTTGCCCCACCTCACTGCTAGATACAGTAAAGCTGGGAGCAATTGGAGGCGCTGAAGGTTTAGACGACCCTGGGAGGCTGATTCAGACTGAGCCTTTCTGAGGAGTGACAGATCGACGGGGGAGTTGAATAAGAAAGAGCTGTAAGACAGACTTCAGCCTCTTCGTGTTCGTCTTGTACGTACTTTATCGCTTCTCGAGCACTCTCGTTTGTGAGCGAAACTCTCAACTTCCAACACTCCTCATTTATACCTTCGACTTATTGACTTGCCGTTATTGAGTAATGAAAGAAGCTTGAGGAATCCACCAACCTCAATAGGAAAGCAAATACCTCAAATCATGACCGTCACCGAAGCTGCATTGCGCTTACTCACGACTCCCCTCACCTCTCTATCCGGCGTTTCCAGTGCAAGCGCCAGCACCAGCGCAGGCTCCAACCCATCAGGCCATCATCACCGCACGCCAGAACTCATGCGCCGGACATCCTGGGGTTCAGTATCCTCCTCTTCCTCGTCGTCCTCTTCGTCAGCAGATACAGCGGATACCGAGTTGCGCGAGTGGGACTATCGACGCAGGAGGGGTACGGGAGGTGAACAAGACGAGGTGGAGAGGAAACGCTGTGAGGGGAAGAGGGTGAGAGATAGGTTGGCGGAGAGGACGTGGAGGGAGTTTTGGGGATGATGCAGTGGTGATCTACAGGCATCTGCACCCCGCTGCGGCTTGGGCTTGTCTGCAAAGACGCGATCCAGATGGAACTGCAGACCAAACAAAACAAATCGACGAGAAGAGAGAGCTAGCAATATGCTATCTCGACTCGAAGCCGAATCATCGACTGTACGATAGCTGAAGAGGTGAGAGCTGGCAGCATACCAGCAGAATATCAGACGGATCGTCTGGACGGGCTCAAATGCTACTGTGACTGCAAGTGGAGCTTGGTATGGTGCTGGATTTACGACGAGGTGTGAAGTTAAGCAGGTATGCCTTTGCCTTTCCCTCCCTCCGCCCTCTTACCTTCCTCCTCGTCGTATTTCTCCGTCCTGACGTCTCCAAGCGGCTTCAAACACGATTCTATCTCCTACTTCCAGAAAGCCGAGACATGACGGGAAGCCCTACCAGCAGTGAAAATTGCGCAGCTGGAAGAGCAACGCGGTGCTTTGCTTGCGAAGAGCTTGGGTCTCGAGAGAAAGATTCGAGGCTTGGAGATGAGGTTGAATGGTGCGACGAGGAAGGAGAGTATGCAAGGGAAGGAGAGGAGGAGAGGATAAGGATGCGGATGGCATAGAGTATGATAATGAAATGGTGCATATCCAAGAAGTCTCTTGGAGAGGATGAGACTTGGATATAAAGATACAAGAACAGACGATGAGATGACGAATGGTTCTGTGGATCTTTTAGCCAAATGCCATTGAAGCTGGATTTCAGGAAGCTTGGGGAAGCTCGAGGGAACAAGAAGAAGAAATAGAAACCACCACAAGAAGCAAGCAGACGGAATGAAATATGAAGATGGCTCTTCAAGAAGCGAGCCATAAACGTCTATAGAACAGTCATGTGTAGTCTTTGGAGACTCGAGACAAACAGTTCAGATTGTATAAAGAGATACTTTGAAAACGAACATATTCTTGAATTGTTTCGCAAGAGGAAACACACTTCACAAGTGAACCTTCATCCTGATTTCCATCGATTCAAACCATCGGACTAGATCTATTTCCTACCTTCAGGAAAACTCTCACGATATCAAAGGAACAAAAGTCAAGAAGACTCGCAAGAATGAATTCATGGACCGATCTAGACAAAGCCAAGGCGCTTGGGCCCTTTTAGAACAGCATTAAGCTTATTCCGGCCCCTGAAGTTCTGCATCCCGTCCCCCTATCGTCCCGTATTCTCACCCCGAAAAACCCCACAACGGCTCGCTATTGATTTTCCTTTTCTTAAATGTATGCATTATGAAAACGAACCAGCTGCCAATTGTCTCTGGAAAGCTTCAGGTCAATAGTATTCTGATCGTCACGTCTTATGCTATATCCAAAGTTGGTGCTCAAGGCAGCTCTGGGAGAAGACCCTTAGAATAGCTTCAAAAAGTTCGAGATTCGTATCCAGATCTCCAAGAACGCCAAGTATCCCTATCTGCATTCAGCGGCCCAGCCTGGCCCCTGGAAGCCACAAGCGCCCCCATTTATTTGACTCCGCCAGGTCAGATCTCCCGCATCTTTCTTATCTCCTCTTCTTTCTTTTCAGCTCTTTCCTCAGTTCTTACGTTGTTCCGTCAATCTTTTGCCTCATTTTTGCTTCAATGTATTGCTAACACACGATCTTTACCCCTCCACATGGATTTCCTCATTCGCAAGACTATGCTTGCATGGCGAAATCGACATCTCCTCTTTTCCGAACCACAGCCCACATATCAACCCCTCTCCACTCCTGAGGAGCTCGAGCTTCTGTCCCCAGATCACCCCGAGTACGACCCCGAAACCGCAAATCGCCGCAACCATACCAGTGAAGCTGCTGCGTTTGATTCTGCGTTGAAAGAAGGATATGCTTCGCGAGGTGGATGGGCAGCTGAAATGCTGCCGCGGTGGGAATGGCTCCGTTGTATACTCTTTGCCTTTCTCGTTGCGATCACACCAAGTTTTATGAGGAAGGGGGATGGCAAGACCAAGAAACTTCACCCTACGGCGTGGCTAGATGGACTTCGAGGTGTTGCATCACTGATGGTCGTATTCCACCATTCGTCCGTCTTGTGGTACTGGCCGCTGAACCGTGGATGGGGAAGCAGTCCTGAAGATTACCACTTCATTCAGCTACCCATCATTCGCTTATGTTATTCTGGCCCTGCTATGGTGGCCATCTTCTTCGTTGTGTCAGGCTTCTCATTAAGCTACAAGGCGCTGTCCCTCACTCGCAAGAGTCGTTATGAAGAGGTCTTGGATTCGCTCTCCTCATCTGTCCTTCGACGTGGATTGCGACTTGTGCTCCCACCTGCGACGACGACATTCTTCTCCATGCTCTTCACTTACTTTGGTTTCTACGGTACAGGAGGAGGATTTTCAGGAACTGGATCAAGAGAACCACCTCAATCACCATATCTCTGGGAACACCTCAAGTCATGGTATTACAGCGTCATAGGACTCTCCGACCCTTTCCGTCCAAACAACTACCCAGGAGGATATAATCCGGTATATGACACCAATCTCTGGACCATTCCCGTGGAACTTCATGGCTCCATGGTGATCTTCACCACTTTGCTAGCGCTTTCGCGAGTCAGAAGCCCATGGAGAATAGCCATATTGAGTGGGATAGTATTCTATCTCTCGTACTACGCCTACCCTCACCTATTTCTCTTCCTCAGTGGAGTCCTTCTCGCTGAACTTCACCACGCACGTGAAAGCAAATCTCAGCTCCAGAAATCGCACACCGTCGAGAGTACCGACAACGAGATCCCCACCTCGGATACTTCCTCGCCAGCACCGCCCAAATGGACATCAATGAGAACCTTCTGGCTCGTCAACTTCTTCCTCGCACTCTTCATTATCAGCATGCCACAAATTGATCTAGGAGCCACCAACTCGCCAGGCTATATTCTCCTCTCAAGCTACCTACCACCTCATTACGCTGGGGTAGAGTACGTCCAGGACACATTCTGGATTTTCGTCGCTGCATTCTATCTCGTGTTCATACTCGACAACGCACCTTTCCTCCAGTCCATCTTCACCACTCGCATAGCGCAATATCTCGGCAAGATCAGCTTCGCCCTTTATATATGCCATGGCACGTTTCTGTACACCTTAGGATGGAATCTGAGTGCAAGGACGTTGGAGTGGACCGGGAGAGCTCCTGGGACGCAGTATGCCACGGGTGTTGCTTTAGCGGCTGTGGTGATGTTTCCTTTGCTGTTTTGGACGGCTGATGTCGTGGCTAGGGAGGTCGATGCTAGGAGTGTGAGTTTTGCTAGATGGTTGTCTAATAAGATTTCTGTGACGAATTAGGGATATTTGTACTTAGCTGGGCGTTTTGGATGGTAAAGGTAGCGGGCATAGATAGAATAATGATAAAATCCTCTGTATTACCTTGAATGCCCCTTGACGGAAGTTTGAAATCAGATCTCAGAGTTCAATCGGCGAGGTTCACCATCAATTTCACATCAGGTAAAACAAATATGTAAGTCTTCCACACACTCTAGCTGTCGCTGTCTCTCTGTTGACTTTCTTTAATGCCTGAGGCCCCAAGCTTAAAGTGAACTTTAAAGTGGATCGCTTCCGTCGCGTCAACTTCATACCTATCGCGAAAATCAATTCGTCAGACATCCTCTCTTCCATAACATAATTCTACAGCCTTCGCAGACTCTCAGCAATCACAATGGCAGATCAAACAGACGATTGTGAGTATTTCAACGTTTCCCTCCCGTCAATCAAGCAGCAATACCTCTCGGCGCAAATCTCAGTTCTGCGCGTCTGCGCGTGTCACAAATTCCACCCTCTCACCTTTACACCAGCGAGCTAACAAACCCATCAAACAGGGTCCACCGAGTCCAACGATGCTATCTCCATCTCCCTCGTCGTCCCCGATGTGGGCGCACCCAGAAGCCTCTATACTTTTCACCCCAAGATGACCTATTCGATCTTCGGCGACGACGAGCGGATTTTTGGATACCAGGGTCTCAAGATCAATTTACAGTACAATGCCAGCGATATGCGTCCCAATTTGCAGGTTTCGTACAAAAAGAAATTCACGAAAGTTGGTGATACCGAAGCTACAGATGTGAAGGAAGTGTTGGCACCTCTCTTGCCAAAGGGTATGAATCGGGTTCTGATGGGCCGGAGAGATTTGCTGATGGAGTACAGTTGCTCTGGAAAAAGCCTCGACCTTCGATAAAGCTATCTCGGAACCTATGATGAAGGATTGGAAGCCACCTGGAGAACTATGGCAGTCGATTCAGATGGGAATCGAGACCGTCGAAGTCTGGAAAGGAAACCTCGCAGATGTCGCTGTCCAACAACTATTAAAGCGCGTTCAAATCCTAGTACCATTGTTCATCGAGGGTGGAATTACTCTCGATTTAGAGGAGCCTGAATGGGCACTGGAGAGATGGACCGTGTTCTTCTATTATCAGAAAATAGAAGACAAGGAAGACAATCCATATATTTTCATGGGATATTCAACCGTCTACCGATACTTCCATTTTCAAGCCGCCACAAACGAATCAGGATCGAAGAAAGAGGCAAAAGCGGACTTCACACTTCCCCTCGACAACATCTCCTTTTCTTCTCTGCCCTGCCGGTCACGGATATCACAATTCATCATTCTCCCTCCTTTTCAACGAGCAGGCTATGGATCCCGTTTTTACAGATCCATATTCGATTTCTACCTCGCTGAACCAGAGACCGTCGAAATCACCGTGGAGGATCCCAACTACGCCTTCGACGACATGCGCGATATCAACGATCTCCGCCGTCTCCGTGTCCTCCCCGAATTCAATGCCATTAAAATCAACACCAAGGTCACACCTCAACCCGAAGAAGCCATCCCTAACAATATCGTTGACCTACCCGCCCTCGAGAAGATCCGCAAAAGCATGAAGATCGCACCCCGGCAGTTCCTCCGCGTCGTTGAAATGCACCTCCTCGCCAGCATCCCCAAATCCGTCCGCAAAGCCGAGGTTCTGGATGACGACAATCCTAAGATGCGCGAGTTTGGCCTATGGCGACTGTGGGTTAAGAAGCGCCTGTATAAGCACAACAAAGATCTGCTGAGCCAGATGGACAAGGACGAGCGTCTGGATAAGCTGGATGAGGTGCTGGAGGGTGTCATTACAGATTATGTGCGTTTGTTGGATGCGTATAAGGCGAGGCTTTCGATCGATAACTTTGATAAATTTGCTCAGGATCAGGGTAAAGGCAAGGGCAAGGAGATTGAGGGTTCCAATGGAAAGAGACCTAGTCCTAGTGATGTCGATAGCGACTCTTCCGATGGTCAGCCATTGCCGAAGAGAACTAAGGTCTAGGGAAGGAAGTCGATGAGCGTGGAATATGGACGAACTGGGAGGGGACCGGATATGGTTTTTCTGATTCTGAGAGACGCTGGGAAATAGGGCAAATTACGGCGTTCTTGCATATGATCATTTCGGGGAGTTGAGGGTCAGACTTGATGCTGACGTTGTATTATGACGAGAATCACGAATAAGACACCGAGGCGTGCATAATAGCATGTTGATTTTTCTGTTCTTTCCTCCGTGACTGGTGATTTCTCGTGTTGATATCTGCCCCTGAAATATCCGAGCGAGCACGAGAGTGAGAATTCAGATGTAAACAAGTCGAACCCAGTACCGAAAGTTAGGTATCGATGCCCGAAAACATTCAGCCCGCAACCCCCAATAGCCTTCAAAGCAGAACCTCTCGCCAGCCCATCAATAGAGCAAAGCTATCCCCGTCCCAACGAACAAGTATTCCTCCCATCCTCCCCCTCCTCCCTCCCAGCATACCACCCCTCCTCAACCAGCACCCGCTCGGTCTCCTTCCAATACGCCAACTTCTCCGGACTCTTCACATCTAGATCTCCAATCCTGGCCTCAACCTCCTCACCCTCTCCCTCGCTATCCCCCGGCCCCTCCACAAACTCGCCCAGCCTCACAAAAACACTGCAATCCCTAAGCGTCATCGCGACCCTTAACTCCTCGCTCGCAGTCTCAGAAGCTAGAACGCCGCGCTTGTCCATTGCTAGTTGGACGTCTCGCAGTCTTTTTAATAAAGATGTCTTGGTAAGCCAATTCGTGAATAGCTGAACTTCCTTCGAACTGGCGTCAGGACCGAGGATAGATCCCGTTACTTCCCGAAGGATCTCCTCGTCTGTAGAAAGTAGGTCTAGTGGACAGAACGCCGCAGCACTTTCCGCATCTGATTTCGCTTTCTGCGGTTTCTCTTGCCTAGAAGTTGCCAAAAACGCTTTCCTAGCAACCAAAGCACACTGTCTGCACCTCCTCGCTCCCACCGGCGCAGAAGGCGACTGAGCGAGCCATTTCGGCTTGAATTGCAAGACGCCGAGACCGCTCATGTCTATCACTAGGAGGCCGTGGGGGTCGTTGGCTAGGTAGACGCCGTGACGTTTTTGCGGCCTTGTAGTCTTTGGCTCCTGCTCATCCTCACACGCGGCGTCATTTGAGGAGACTTTGGAAGTTGAGGCTGTGACAGTGGTAGTAGATGAGAGTGGCTGTCTCTCCCAGGCGACGAGAGAGGTGTTTAGAGCGGAGATGTGGTCGTATGAGTCTGTGTGTAAGGAGACGAGACTTTGATTCACGAGTTGTGAGGACGGGAAGAGGGGGCGTATGAGGCGGCTCCAGGTGGATTGTGCGAGGAGGCAGGGGAAGGTTGTGGGTAGGTCTTTGCGGAGGCGTAGGAGTTTGTCTGTGTGATATGAATTTAGTATTGTGGTAAGTTGTCAAATAAAATGAATGAAGAAAATGGACTTGTTTGGATTGGGAGCTTGAGAAGTCAAGGCTTAAGTGAGCGGGATGTGAGAATTGAGAACGTCTGCATTATCTCATTCCCTAGAACAAAAATTCCAAAAGGCAGGTTAAGAACATACTTTCAAATACCCATGTATCTCCCATATCATCACCAAACTCAATCTCAGTCGGCGGCGGTGTCCCATCGCTATATTCCTCTAATTCAGTTGGCGGAGGCGTGCTCGGCTGAGGCTGAGGTATCGAAATGCGGTAGACGATATTGGCTGCTCCTTCGCCGAGATATTGAAGTTGTGCGTTCTCAGGGAGAACTGGAATGGTGGGTTCTGTCATTTTGAGGGTCGAGGTGGTTGATGGGGATTGTATGTTGAGCAAGGTCGTGAGGTCTGATGGGAGAGGATGGGGGATGGTGTTGGTTGGGCGATGGATGAGACGGATCGCTTCGCTTGTTTTCACTGGTCAAATCAGAAAATCATTATGAAAATTAGCTAGGGGCACTTGTTATCGAAATCAGTTATGCCACATGGAATTTCCGAATATTAAGAAGTGAATATAGTAAGTCGGATTTTGAGGTAGCTATTATTCTTTAGCTATTTCTCTATAAGGGTTCGGTTTGTAGTAAGAAAATACTATAGTTATAGTCATGTTATTAATTATCCCGTTGGTAGTATTAAAAGCCCTTTTGGCTGTTCTCCCCTGCTCTATTATAACTATTGGCCTGTCTCCAAATTTCGGGACTGCAGCACGAAACCCCTATCAACAAAGAATATAGCTTCAAAATTTAAAGGCATAGAGCGGAAGGAAACTTCATGCGGGATTTATCCGAACAAAGTGAGAGGAGGTACAGAATACACCAAGCATCTTAGTAAGCGAAGGAGGTGCTTGTATAATATTATATTTACAACGAAGTTACGCTAAATTAATTGTATTATTGTATATTATGCGATTTACACAAAGAAAATTTCATATCTATAATCCACAGTTCCGCGTGTTACAATGGACAGAAGTTGGTCGAGATAGTACGGAAGCCTCGATTCTGTTATCGCCTAAGGAAACATGCGACTCGAAAGTCCAAATTCTATCCTATATTCTCAATTCACATAATATTAATAACAACAACCTTAGCCTTCTCCTTCAACCCAGTTTTTGTCTCAACATGCTCCTTACTCAAAACATTCTTCCTTACAAAGCAACTTGCAACAACCGCGATAGCAGCAACACACGTAGTAAAAATCCACATATTCCTTAAACTCCAGACAAACGCTTCCTTAACCGCTATCCTCTGTCTGATATCCCTTATCCTACCTATAATCATGACATTCGCTGCTGCATGGCCACCGGCTAATGCATCTATCACATTCTTCGGCAGATTGATTGGAGGTAAGCTGAGAGATTCAGCTTTGGGATCCATACTATTCTGAAAGATGACACCGCATATGACGACGGAGAGAGCGGCTGATAGGTTTCGTGTAAAGCCAAACGTAGAAGTAGTAGTGGCAGTGTCGTCTTGAGAGGCGTGTGCTTGGACAGCGATTAGTGGCGCTTCAAAGATTAGGCCCTGGCCTATACCGGCGATTATTTGTAAACCGACGATACGGGCAATGGAAGTAGATGCTGAGAAGAGCATATAGAGACCGTTGCCTAGGACCATGATGAAGACGCCGATGCGGATTGGTTCAAGGTAGCGGCCGGTGTGGTTAGTGAAGACTCCCGATAGGATTCCAGCTATAGCTGTTGTGACGTTAAGGGGGAGGATAAGAGCGCCGGATTTAAGGGGTGAGGCTTCGAGTGCGGATTGGAAGTAGAGTGGCAGATAGTATTCGCTTGCGGTGTAGCACTGTGGGGCGATCAGCTCGGTATGTGAGGGAGGGATTAGGAGACTTACCATGCCATGTAAAAAATATAAAAGGAGACTAGCAATATTGGACGGATTCTTGAATAAATCAAGGGGTATGAGCGGATACCTGGCCAACCTCTTCTCGCTGAAAATAAAGATACCAAATGAAAGAGCACCGAAGATAACAAGACACAGAACTTGCGGAGACTTCCAAGGAAATATCACTCCTCCGAATTCGAGCCCAAGAAAGGTCATTAGTGTAGCTGCAAGTATCGAAATACTCCCAAACCAGTCAACAGCCTTGAGTCCTTCGATAACTGGAGTTTTTGGGTTGTGTACGTCGAGGAAGATTAATAATAGAATGAATGTGGATCCAGAAACTGGGAGATTGACCCAGAACGCCCATCGCCATGACAGTTTCTCCGTAAGCAACCCACCCAACACAGGCCCGACACCACCTGCGATAGTCCAAACAACTTCTAGAAGCCCAAAATAGAGACTTCGCTGTCTGGTCATTATCAGTATGAGATTAGCCAAAATTCTCACTAAGGAAGCGTACCTTATACTAAAGATATCGGAAATAATAATCATAACTAACTGAATCATTCCTCCACTAGCGGTACCTTGAAGAGCACGTCCAATAATGAATATTTTTATATTCCCAGCTTTAGCAGAAATGATTAAGGAACCGAAAAACATTGCTACAGCTACAAGAAGGATTGGCTTCCGTCCCCAGATATCTGATGATTTTGCCCAAATAGGTCCGGCAGCGGCATTTGCCAATAGATAGGCACTACCAATCCAGATATAGCCTGAAGCTGAATGCAGCTTTGAGGTTATCGTGGGTACCGCGGTTGCGATAATGGTTTGATCTAAAGCCGATGTAAATATAGAGAGCTTTACCCGTATTTCCGTTAGCTAGTCCTCGCATTAAAGAGCGTTGTGTTACAAGCTGGACTTACGTTCAAACCTGCTAAGACAGCAATGATCCTGAGTCTACTCCGAAACTTCTGAGGTTCGGCTTCTGCTTCAATGATTACACTTCCGCTCAATTGTGTGAGCTCATGCTTATTCTCTTCATTCCTAACACAGACAGATGATCCATTGCTTGTGTTGAGATTACCGTTCGACATTTCGGAAGCAAGACAGGTGAAAGGGAAATTGCTGTCGAAACGAAGACTTTCAAGTTTAGTAACGACGACATTTTAATGGAAGCTGCAGCTAACATATCGCTTGATCATCCAGCTCACACCCTTTCACTAGGTCAATGCCCAAATTGGAAGCGATATGCAATGCCCCCCTAGCTCCTCCACGATTGGTGGTGAGGACGGCTCACGAGTCAGCAGCCGCCACACCATTGGTCGTCTTTGCGGAAGCTCGCTCTCAACGACTCAGGCTGGCATTCTGGTGCCGAGCATCACGACCTCCTTATGGCGCGATATTTAACACCCTTAAAATAGAATATTACTACAATTCAACCACAAACTATTTTAATTCAATTCAAATGGATTTAGATCCTGCTTTAGCTAACAGCACGTCCTCTCTTATTCGCTGGCTTGACAGTAGTCTCAGATGGTGAGGAGTCTACGTTTGCAGCAACCTTACGCTTTCTATCCACTTTTGGGGCTGCCTCTTCTGGAATCGTCTCGCCTGAGACCACCTGCTTTGGAGCTGCCATCTCTGGGATGACCGTCTTTTGAGTATTCTTTTGTGGAGCGAGCTTCTTTGGAGCCGCCTTATTTGAGACTTCCTTCTTCGGGATAGCCTTCTCTGCGGTGCTTTTCTCTGCGACTGTCTCTTCAGGAGGGAACTCAATATCAAAATCGTCCTCCTCGCCAAACTCCTCATCGCCTCTCTGTGGCCCATCTCCCGGCCCCCAAACAGCCCAATACCTCATCCAAACCTCTATGATCCTCTCATCAGTAGCCCTGACAACATCGCTCAACTTTCTCTGCAGCTTAGGCAGTGCATTTTCGGTATCCGTCTGGGAACCTTCCGTGATAGCCTGCTTGAGGTCCGCGATCTGCTTCTGGAGATCAACTTCGTTTTCGAGATTTGGAGGGCCGATTTCTGCGAGGTCAGCGGCGTATTGGGTGTCGACGAGATCGCAGAGACGACAGCGGAGGAGCGAACGGTCGATCGATGTGTCACGGGGAAGAGAGGGGAAGTTTTCCTTGAGAAATGTGAGGGTTGGTGGGAGGAAGCAGAAGGTTGTGCTGTGACCGCAGGAAGACATGATGCTGTGTATAAATATGCTGGATGGAGAGGAACCGGCACTGAAGTCGAATGCAGATGCTAGATAATCACGAATTGAAGATATTGGAGCCAGATGAAATTTGAACTACGTACTTATTTGGAACAGTCATTATATAAAGCGAGAATAACAGTGAATAGTAAAGTGCAAATATAGAACAAAGAAATGGTATGAAAATTATCTCAAAGAGAATCCTTCACCGAGCTCTCAAAGGATCCACGAACCAGGCCACCTCTCTGTCTAACCCATTGGTAGCGGGTGTTGGGCCAGTCTCTCTTGAGCACGGATAGCTCACCCATAGTCTTCCGTATAGATTTGCTGTCCAGGTACTCCAATGGTATATGTCTCGTCGTAAAATATTTCTCCGTGCCCAACGCATTCTCATGCCACAGGCCGCAGGGTAAGTATCAACGATAGATTCTCCTCTCTCCTCCACTTTCCCCTCCAAGAACTTGCCATTGTTTGGGCGTAAGCCAGAGTGAATATGAAGGATTGTGTTTTATGTAAGGAGAGAAGAAGAGGATGAGATCGGATCCGAAGAAATACAAATTTTCTGTAGCATCATGTGATCTCAAGGCTTAGATTAAAAGGGGTTAGCGCCAATACTCAAGCGCTTGCTTTCTGGACTGACTCAAGGTGGGGTTAATAACCCCTCCATGACCCACTGTTCTCTTCAAATACATCGTCTTTGACTGGACTCGACTTTGTTTGTTTCTAATTTACTACACGACGTACACATACCAGACCATCTGGAGTAAGAGATTGCGCTCACTTGCACGGGCCCTCTAATACTATTCATACATTCATCTTCGCACAAGATGGCTCCAGGAGGTCCACCAGGAGGTGCGCGTGGCAGAGGTGGAAAATTCAAGAAGTTCACTAGAGGAGGTACGTGATTTCACGATCCTGCAATTACATATGCTGACTTCGCCAGGTGGCAAGCACTTCTCCAAGAACCTACGACCCCTCGATGCAGACGGAAACGAAATCGAAGAGAAGGACCCCAATGCATCATCATCTGAAGAGGAGGAGACGTCGTCCGAAGAAGAGTCATCCGAGGAGGAAGATGCCAACAAGCCAGCCATGACGCGTGAGGAGCGCCGTCAAGCCGCAAAAGCAAAGAAGGAGGCTGCTATCGCAAGAAAGAAGGGAAAGGTAGTGGAGGCTGGAGATATGCCGTCGAGTTCTGAGGAGGAGAGCGAGGATGATATGCCGGCCAATCCCAATCATTCCAAGGCTGCCAGGAATCAAGCAAAGGCTCCACCAGCGAGTGTGGAAGAGGTGGCAGAGGGTGTCAAGGATATGAGTGTGGGCAAGGGCAAAAAGCCAGTGGCTGAGCTGAGCCGTAGAGAGCGGGAAGCGGTACAAGCACAACAGGCCAAGGAGAGATATCAGAAGCTACATGAGGCTGGAAAGACTGATGAGGCCAAGGCAGATATGGCTAGGCTGAAGTTGATTCGGGAGAAGAGAGAGGCGGAGGCAGCAAGAAAACAGGTGCGTTGAATTCAATGTGGAAAATCTGCAAAACTAACATATCCAGGCCGAGAAAGAAGAGCGCGAGGAGTCCGAGAAAGCCAAGAAGGCAGAGATCGATGCTCGTGAAGCCAAGCGAAGAGAGGCAGCAATGGGTCCAGCGAAGGGCAAGGGGAAGGCGAAGAAGTAAACTACAGATGCTCTTTGTACCGTGCTTTGTTTCTGGGTGTTTGACGTGTGTGATGTGGATATGCGAGTTAGTGGCATTAGCATGCAGCCAGTCTCTGCGATGATTTTTCAATACACAACTTCTACTAGACGTATACCCCGTAAATGTATACTTGGGTATGTAGATGTGGATTCTTCAATGTATTGATTTGCGACTTCTAGAACATGTGTCTGCATGTGAAGAGCCTTAACCAGAAATCGAAGCCGTCGGCATGGGGTACAACTCAAGAGGATGGTAGCATGCCTTTTCTCTCTAGACCACCCTCGTACCCCCATCTTTGCTTGGTCATTTGTCTCACAGTTGCTTATACTTCTCTTAGCTTTCCGTGCAAGCTGACCCATTTGTATTCCTATCTTTTAATGGCAAACATGCGCCAGATTGCTTGAAGACTCTCTCCTGCTCCTTGATCCTTTTCACTATTGATACATCACGGTGTTGCTAGTTGTCTTCTCCCTCACTACTTTTTCTTATCATTTCGCATATCGTTGCTTGTGTATATTCTCCTACTCATGATGTTCATCGTGGATCGTCTGCTCAGCGCTTCTGTTCTTGGTGTTGTTTGCGAATCTTGTCTTGCAAATGGCTAAAATTGCGTACTTTCTGCTGTTCCACAACAAGATGGCACGATCAAGACCGCGTAGTTGTGGTTAAACCTCTCTAAATGATCCATCTGGGCAACAATTCATGTATATGTTTTGCATCACCTGAGTGACCTCCAAGTCTCCTAGTCGTGTAATCTAAGCTTATGCCAAAGACCATTCTCTTTATTTTCACCTCCCCTCATTGCGAAGACTTTCGATAAGAGAGATTGTGGTCACTAAAGCAATTTGTTACAGGTATTCAAGAAGATTACATTCAGTGTTTACGATCGACTCGCTTACCTCGCGAAAAATCAAGTAAAGAGGGCAGGGGCGAGGTAGTGGTCTCCGCATTGCAGTGAGGAACGTGAGCTATAGTATGGCAATTCACTGAAATAGATATGGAAAATCAAAAGCCATGACTTAATCCAAAGTGTACCAGTCTCTCAAACTCAATATCGGGAAGGTCTATGACCATAGAATGCTGCTCCCAGGAATAATTGATGTATTAGTGAAACAGGATGACTTAAGCGCGAAGTCAATAGAAAAAGTTTAGAAGTCGTAGGAGCTGAAATGTAAATTTCGCAAACCTCAACCAGGGCTATGAGGCATTGAAAACCAGAACAAAAAGTCGTCATGGTCAGGATCCAAGGTTTCGTAAATCAAGTATATGACTCTGGTTCAGTCTCTCGAATAGGGTTTCACTTGAAAGCGAAGCCCTTTATTTAGGAACAAGGAGAGTAGTAATACTTAGCCTGTCGAGGCTGTCTAGGCTGTCTAGGCTGTCCAAGCTCGACAAATCTCATATTTTGATCCTTAACGGAAACTCGTTCCGATGTCTGAAACATTGGTGGGAAGTGAGTGACAAAGGCAAGTCTTAGATGGAAGTCCAATCTAACCCGCTGTAATGATAAAACAGACAAGGCATTTGTGCCTTGTTATGATTCCAAAGGACGAATCCAGGGTTAGCGAGTGAGTGATGCGGGACGGCTTGTCGATCAGTGGCTGAAGTACCAAGCTAAGCCACATCTGCCGGATGTCGGGATTGCTATTTATATTTTCCTTCGCCTGTTGCTGTCCCGGCACAGCTGAGCAACGCGTCCAAGCTGATGAGCCTCCTTCGCTACATCTGCCCAGGCTGACAACATCAACACATTCAGTTTCCCCTCTTCTTCTCCTTCCTTCCTTCTCCAAATCTATTCTCGTTACCAAAAACCCTCCGCATCTGCCATAACATCAAAGGCTTGTTTACCATAGCAACCATTCAAAATGGTCGAATTCGATGTACACAATCTGCAGAAGATCAAGATGTTTGTGCACATCGCACAATCAGTCTTCATTGTTGTCGCTTGGGCAGTGGAAATAGCAGTTTTCAAGGGAGCAGACAAAATCGACGGAAGGCCGGGATGGTACTTTGGACTGGTAAACAAGCCTACTCCGTCACCAAAACAAATGCTAATTGAATAGTGTTTCCTCACGATACCTGCGATCATATACCTTACAATGACGCCTCGATTCCCTCGGACTCGCAAACTAGCAAATCCATACGCAATGGCATGCGTCGACGGCCTCTTCTGCATCCTCTGGATCTCTGCATTTGCCTCACAAGCAAGCTTTAACTCGAGCGGGAAATGCAAAGGGGCATGCGGAATCAGCAAGGCTGTAGTTGGACTTGGAGTCTTCATCTGGTAGGTTCTCTGGCAAGGCAAATATACAAACAAAGCTGACAAACAGGCTCTTCTGGGTCGTAACAACCTTCATGTCTCTCTACGGAGTTTTCTACTACAAACGTGAAGGCTACCTTCCAGGAGCATCCCGAGCCCCCTTCAATGCCCAGCAAATCGACCCGGACAAAGAAGCATTCTCGACTGCTCCACACGACGACGAGTACGCCCCAGTTCATAACACTGATGATCACGAACTCCCTGATCATGACGGCAGCGCATATGGAGGATCTTCGAGCACCCCATATGATGCGAATAGCTATGGAGGAGGATATGCACCACCAACCGTCCACGACGAGCCAACTGGATACACAGGATACAGTGGTGCAGCACCAGTGAGTAGTTCAGCATCAGGGAGGGTCCAGTTTCCAGAAGCAAGATATAGCAATGTATAAAAAAAAAAGAGACAGGGGCGTGTTTTGATAGGGAAGGGCGTTGGGAAACATATTTGGGTGCACGGCGTCTTGTTTTGATACCATAGATGTGCAATAGAAGAACATTTGTGCAAACAGGAGTTCAAGTAGTAGACAAGGGGCCCGGAAGCCGGGAGATGAGGAGAAGATTCAAACTTTGTTTACGAGCGTAGACTTCCAGCTCCAGCTGAGTCCCAAGCGTTTCGGCAGGGATATTCACAGGGGGACGGAGGCAGGGCGAGAAGGGTTTGATCAGCAAAACTTGTCAAGCCGAAAAAGCCGACATTCGAGAAGTGCTCATTGTATATTTCTCCACATTTCACTACCTCAAAAACAAATTGATGAATGGAATCTCGAAATAACCGGGGTCCCCTCTCTGTGGCTCACCAGAACTAGCGTGCGTGTGGCTGAAGCTTCAGTTACATCCCGTGTCAGATCGTCTCGGTATCAACATCGCACCCCACATTGACGACCTCTCGAGCTTCAACTCCAATTCAATTCTGCTGTGCAGATAGATCCATAATTCAAATCCCTAACAACCTTCCATCTCCAACAACCTGCCACATCACATAATGGAAACAATCGACCCGGCAACGGGTCGGCCCCTCCCTTCCGATGCAATCCAACGAATCCTCTTCATCGCCCAATCCGTCCACATCTACAATATTCCCCCTCTAACCAGCACAAAAGGCTACGTAGCCGCAACCTGGACAGCCGACAACAACAAACGTCAAATATTCACCGCGCGTCTACGGGTTCTCGAGACCGCAATCCCCGCATCCACCGGCGAGACTTTAAAAACAGACATCTTACTCGAGGATCCAAAGAACGGACAACTGTTTGCAGCAGCTCCCTACACGGCGCCGGGGATCGTGGAGCAGGTCCTTGATTCGAGTCGGTTCTTTGCGGTGAGGGTTGAAGGAGAGGGCGGGAGGAAGGCGGTTCTGGGAATGGGATTTGAGGAGAGGAGCGAGGCTTTTGATTTTAGTGTTGCGTTGCAGGAAGTTAGGAAGACGCTAGGGTTGGAGGATAGTGCGAAGTACGGAGGCAGGAAACCGGTGAAGGAGGAGAAGCCCCAGGAGAAGAGAGATTTCAGTTTGAAGGAGGGAGAGACCATAACGGTGAACATTGGTGGAAGGGGAATGGGAAGAAGGAATCATAAGGAGGAACCAAGTACTGGCCTGGGAGGATTCTCATTACCTCCTCCGCCTGGAGGGTCTTTGGGATCATTTCTACCTCCTCCACCGAGTGCACAGGAAGTCAAGGCACACAAGAGACTAAGTCAGAATTACGAGCCTCCAAAACCTGGAACGATTGAGGAATTAGGGTTTGATGACGGAGAATTTGGAGAGTTCCAGTAGAAAGATCAAATTAAATACCGTAAAAATGCTGTGCTTCCTTCTTTGGGTGAGATTCCATGCTTGCTAACCCATTTTAATCTATGCTTGTTCCTATACTTCATAAGCCCACACCATCCATCTGACTTCTATGCTCTCCTTTGGTCATTCTCAGAATAGAACCCATCTGTACTACCTCAAATCGGACTTACTCAGACATCAACTCATATACATAGAGAACACATCAAGACAAATTATCCCAAGGACGCTTTCCTGGACGTCCTCCGATCCACTTTTCGTCCACTGTACGCCTTCTCACTTTCAACTTCACCCTGCTCTTTGACAGTAGAATCCCAAATCCCCAAGCATCCAGGGAGACTTGGATAGCTATACCTTTTGTGCATCGACACCGGGACGATCAAATTATCTGTCACCAGGAGCCGAAGGTCAACGCCATCCATGGATGCGGATCTTCTTGCAAGATTGGGATTATGTGAATTGTATTTACCGACAGCGAACTCACATCTCGGAGACTCTTCCGGAGACTTCTCAGCACTTCCTTGAAGAGGAGGCTCAGAAGTATGCTCGGACGTATCGTCTTTTTGATGCACGTCCACACCAGGCTGCTGCTGGCATTGCGGCCAGAACATGTGTGGGAACAATCCTTGCGGTCGAAACTCAGGCTGCTCTGGATCTAAGCTCATCCTCATCATTTGATATCCATCACAAAGACCCTGCTGATACCCAAAACCCTGCTCTCGCTGGTATATTTCCGCCCTCTGCTGTTGTTGCTGCAGCTCGACCTGCGTCCATTGTTCCCTTGTCTGGATATCAGAAGCAAGCTGGCCTAGACGAGCACAGATAGTCTTCTCCTGCTGACCCGATTGGCCAAGTCTGCTCTTAAGCCAGCCAAGTCGTTTACGGATCTTGCGATGGAGAGGACGAAGGTGAGGTTGCTGGAGCTTGAACTCGAGAACTGGAATCTTCCGCATCAACTGACTTGCGTTCTGTATTTGTGCGTGTAGAGAATCGACGAGATAGGACCTCTCAAGATAAAGTTCTTCTAGAGCCCGAGGAGGAGGATCGCATGTAGTATGCTTATCCCAGACTGGGAAGCGGAAATAATCTGAAGTTTGCAGTGAAGAAGGTGTTGGCCAGAAGAAATCGGTGGATATTGTCTCTTGAAAGCTAGAGATTGGATGGTGCTCCAGATCCTCAGCATGGCACACTCTGCCCATAATAGAATGTGCAGCCATCGAAGAATGAGATGAGAGTGAAGTCAAATCACGACATCGAGGGCCAATAACGAATAGATTCAAGTAGGGTTGTACTGGATCCTAGTCCACAAAGGTAGGGATTCCCCAAAACCCCCTGGAGAAAGATCTTTCTATATTCCCACGTTTATGAATAAAGAGCCTCGAAGACCGGGTATGCACGTGGAGAGTTCCTCGCAACAAAGAAATAGGTCTTGGTAGGACATGGATTTCAGTGGCTGGTTACAAAGAAAAATACCTAGCAGATCGAGAATGCTCAATTCCTAATAGGCAACGCCCTTTCAGAAGACTGGCTTGGTTTCGGTTGCCAAGTGAGCGGTTCGTGAAGGAATTTCACGTCCATATGAATGAAAGTGCATCTGTACATACTCCTCACCAGATCGTACACAGGAGATCCCGAATCTACTGGCGGCACGGGAGACTCGAATAAAGGCAGAATATCGAAAACACCAAGACGGAGAATGGAATACATAACCAAGAGGGGTAAACCATAGAGTATCGTTATGGGAACCTTGGGCGAACTAGAACATACCGTAGTGGTAGATATTGACGGACGGATCTCAATCGAGAACCATCGAACTTGGCGCTGAGGCTTAAAACAGCTAGGCACAGATTTTTAGCGAATTCCCCGCTTTTGGTAAACAATGATCAGTGGCAATGTTGTTCTACATTCGCATTTGCGATACTATCTTTATTTGCAATAAAAAGAAACTCGCTCGCTTCGTGCTCAAAAATCAGAGCTGGGTATCGTTCGTGAACCTCATCGCCTCAGGCTCCTTTCCTTACATCCTTCATAAAGCCGCCTCCTAAATTAGACATACATTCGTAAACCCTAATCGTGAACGCCAAAACACCGAAAGTCCTGTCTTCATAATACAACGCCTCATGGAGTGAAAGGTTTCCATCCCGTCTTCTCTTTCTTCGCGTACAGTTCCAGCACAGACTTGATATAAACCGCAGCATCATTAGTTGTAGTCCATGGTCCTAGAATGTCTGGTGCATGAAGCTCCTTCAAATCTGCCTGCACTCTATGTGCTTCCTTCCAGCATTGATCCCGTTTCGCTTCATTCTCTCCGAAGGCTCTCAAGAAGTTTGGGTCTCGATTGCCAGCTTGTAAAGTCTCCAGATAACATCGACCAAGCTCCTCTCTCAGAATCGCACCCAACTGCACACTCAGTGCATGGTAGATTGGCATGTTCTTGACAAGACTCTCGAGCCATGCCCAAAGCTTGATACCACCCTCCCAAGAGCTGGCGCTCCGCGACTTGAACGCACGATCTTTAGCCGCAAAAGAGGTCATATACATGACAATGCATTCCAGAGCAACTGCGAGCCCAAGCTTCCGTTGACTTTCTGACACAGAATCTATGCCTTTGGCTTTGATCTGTAGAATCTCGTCCATCTTTCGTTTCAACTTCAAAGAATGATCGTTGAGTTTCTGGAACTCGCCATGAAGTCTTTCATCCACAGGATGCCTTTCTCCATTCGAACGAGGCTTCTCGGCGGATGCAGGTGTGCTTGTGGCCAATGTCTGAGGAGTCCGAGCATTTCCATCATTCGAGTCCACCCTTCTCATAGCCACAGTCTTCATCGCATTAGGAGTCGCCAAAAGGCTCTTTTGACTAGGCGCAGAGGGAGCTGGGGATTTGAAAGCTGGTTCCAAGGACGTCTTCGCCTTGGCAACATTGATATCAGGTAACTTCGCACGCTTCGAAATAGGTTCCGAGGCGTCGGAATCGCTGGGACGTTTCTTTGATGGAGTAGGCTTGGGTGTGATTGTTGGTTCGTCCTCAGAATCCTCGTCGAAAGTCGGATTTAGTCGTGCCCGCCGTTGCTTCTCAAGAGTCAGGAATTCCTTGCTTGGCTTGGCTTGGATCCCAAGTATCCTTTGTATATCCTTCGCTCGCCGTTTCTTGTATCTCAACTTCACAACCAGAGTATCCTTTGTCGAGGGTGGCCTCTTGCTAGATTCCCCTAGATGCTTCTTTGGTGGATGTCCAACCTTCGGTGTCTTTCTCGCAACCCCAGGAACATCCGGCCGCCGTACCTCTTCATACCGAGCTCCAACCGTATCTCTTGTAGTCTTCTCAGAATTCTGCTCGGGGGTATTTTCTGCCTGCAATCCGTCCTTCCTCGCCTTCTTTTCGCTCAATCGATCCAGTTCCCGATCCAAAAGAGGATGAAGCGCAAGGGGAAGCATCTCAGGGAGCGGTCGTAAAGGCGAAGGACTCCTGGAAGATGCGGATGATACAGGAGACTTCGCTCTAGTTTTATCTGCTCGTACAACAATAGTGTTATCTGGATCGGGCTTGGGGGATGAGTTTTTAGACCCCGGTTCCATATTAAACAAATCATCTGGTAGAGGTGGTAGTCGATCAGGCAGCGGTATCGGCTTCTCAGGCTTTGGTGTCAACTTTCTTGCGTGAGATGAGTCTCTCGGTGTCGACTGCTTCGCTGGCGAGGCTCTGTTTCCTGGCGTACTTGTTGGTTCAATCTTTGTACGCTTCTCCGGCTGCCTTCCATCAGACTCCATTGGTCGCTTCTTCTGCTCGGAGGGTTTGACATCATAGGTACTTCGAGGAGGAGATTTGGGTCGAGGAGGGAGCTGGTGTCGAAGAGGTTCTCGTATTTGTGGTACTGATTTGACAGGCGTATGACCTGAGCTCGAAATGGGATGTCCATTAGTAGCCGAGATACTTGTTTTCGAATGGTGTGGCGCGGGCCTGAGAATGTTAGAGCAAAACTTATTTTACAACAGCATACTCACTTCGTATCTCTGGGTTGCTCCTTTGAAATTAACGCGCCATTTTGTCTCCCTTCCTCCAATCCAGGTCGCGGAGAAGGCTTGGCGCCTACTTTCATACTTTTGTAGTCTGCGATAGATATCTTCTTGGAGGGTATCTTCACTTCCCTGGCAGTGGCATGACTGGGAGTTGTGGTACTGCTTCGCGCAGCCAAACTTGCTGGAGATCCGCTCTCAATTCGTGCCTGCCAATCACCCTCTGCTCGTGCCACTCCACGCCGACTTTCCGAGATCATAGTCATGTGCTGTAGATACCGAACCTCATAATTCGCGAATGGTGTGCCCCTGTACTCGTAGGAGGAAGTTTCTCGGAAGGGGTGGTCAGTGGGAACTGTGAGGAGGTGGGGTTCCTAAGCTTGTCAGCGGGAGCAGGGGAGCTTTGTCTGGGCGCTAGAAAACATACGTGCGGGAGAAAGAGTTTCTTCAGGTCTGAAATTTGTTTGTCTGCCACTTCTAGTGCTTTCAAAGCTGGAGTAGATTGCTTGGAATCCATGTTGACTGATATGGTCAGGCTTCTTTCTTTGTCTGGTTTCGCAAGACTCGGAACAAAGGAGGCCACCCTACCTCGCAGAATATCTTCCCAGTTCGCGAAAACGGTATATTCAATAATAGCGATTCTCGCATTCACTGGTGGTCGGTATCAAGGGCCATTCATTGTTGCTCCTCCCCGCCCAGATCCCAGCGCAATCGCATAGACGTCAGCGCAAGCCCAATTGTTTCCCAACCAAGCATCGACTCGAGTCTGCAATCGGCGATCGTTCGTAGGAATCTCTTGCGCGTGCGACGCGAAAGTAGTCGTCGGAGGGAGAATTCGATGGCGTTGTTGAGGTAGGTGAACTTGATGTGGGTCAGATCGAGGTCTGACCCTTGATTTCACGTGAGGGATATGATTGCTGAGTCAGCAGGTAACAGCCTCATCTTTGCAGAACTGGGCGGCTCTTGATGTTTGATAAATAAATAGAACTCGGGTTTCTGCATTACGACAGATTTGCTTAAAGAGTACAAGACTGTAGAGCCGAATAAAGGGTATTGTTCGGGACAAGTCGCAGCAGCTTTGGATTGTACTAGTGGAAGCAGAGAGAGACCATATGATTGCTAAAGCATGGACGTGGGAGGCTTTTGAAGCTTAATCTCTGCTCATAGCTTACTTCTATAAAGTTCTTTTCTCTAACCTGGCAAATGTTGGGTTTGGAGTCGTTACTTTTGCAAATGTTTCCCACCAGGAGAGTCGTATGCTTAGTCAAATGGCTTTACAAAAAAACAACGATATCCTTCTTTTCCATCTATCAGAGGTGTTGACTCGCTTCACCACATAGATAGATATCTAATGATTCTTCCGATCGACCTCACAACTTGACTTTCCTGGAATCTGCTTCTCTTGGCCTCCTAAAATGTCCATATCTGAAGTTGCTTACTTCAAGTCACTCACCTCAAGTTGCCTAGCTGAAGTTACATTCAGAATACGTGACATGCCCTCCTACCTGTCCTCGCCTTCTCTGTGGTTGATGCTGTCGGGCTTCTCCCTACTATACTCATGCTCCGACTTTATATACCTAACATAATAGAGAGACTTGGATCGCTCTTCCCTTCTCGTATGTCATACTCATCCTCAGCCTTACCACACTATCATAGCCGTATATTTCCCCCAAGCCCACCTCTTTCGTCTACTTCCACACCCTCATTCTCCGAACCTCACTAGCTATCCACCCGTATCTTTCCCACAAGAGGTCAACCCACACACCTAACATGCTTGGCCTTGTCACACCAAGATAATTCGCACTCGCTATGTTTGCTCGCTCATACGTACAGTACAGTACCTTGCCGCGCTTTCACATATTGTAGCTCCTAAACTCCGGCACTTCCTGGAAATCGAGTAATGGTGCATTCTCAGCTCCATTCAAGCTGCATGAAGCTCTACCACTTACAGTCCAGCGCCGGGCCCCGGATCTTGGATTGCACCGCCAGAGGGATAAAGAGTCAGAAAGTTGGACATCAAAGAACGGCTTTCTAAGCAGCAAAAGTACGATCCATGACTCTGAGATTACCCGCAAAAGCTCTAGCCGCGCGATGTCAACCAATAGACGCCTCTTCTGTCCCCATGAGGCTTCGCAACGGACACCACCGAATTGCGTGCTGAGCAGCAGCTGCAGCGATGCATACACAAGATCTACAGGGTTGTCTGCCCCTGGTAGTGCCCAGTAGTGGCTCTGGAGTGTCCACTATCCTGGACCTGACGACCGAGGTGGTGTCCCCCTATCCCTGTTCAGCTCTCCCTGCGACCCTTCGCGTCCCTCCACCGCTAGACCCGCTCGACTCTTATCCTCGATGAAAAGAAAGATAGCTCCCCCCCCTTCCCATCACCGAGTCTCCTCCTCGATCTTATATCCACATCTCTGCTACAAGACCAGGTCCTCACCCTCCTCATGGCGTGCAGCAACCAGTTTCGGATGATCCGCAAAAGAAGATTCACTTTCCGTTCCATCTGAAATCCATACGTCGTCCTATTGAAACCCGAATAGATTACGCGGAAGTTCACGGGCCCAGTTCCATTTTTGGTGTATATCGCTTGAGGCTCAACCGAGGAAGATATATTCTAGGTTGGTCCCGTTCTATTCATCGAATTCAATCACTGACTTTGTACAAGTTCTTCAAGTACATAGCTAGCCATTGAGGCTTAAAGCAACAAGCATTCGCACTTTGAAGTCTCATCCAGTACACGATATTCACAACTTTATCATGACGCTCGACCACCACCCAGTCCAAAATAGTGAGGTCTATATCATTCACGCCTCCCACGCCCCGTCCGTTCCACCACCATCCCCGCCATCACCAGCTACACCATGTGAGCGAGAACTGTCACCTCCCTTGGACGACCTGATGTCTATGACACCTCCCGAGCTCTCGGACTCATGCGGTTCCAGCTTGAGTGATCGACTTTCAAATGCCGTTCATGTCCTTGGAACCGAAGCCACAGCTCTGTCATGTCTGACTCGCCTTTACGAGACTGAGCCCGTTGCCCGGAGAGGATTCAATGCAGCAGTGGAAGCTATCACCAGACATCGAGGAGAGAAAGGTCAACTGGTGATTTGCGGTATTGGCAAGAGTGGGCACATTGCCAAGAAGCTGGTTGCAACCATGAACAGTCTGAAGATCCGCTCAACATACCTACACCCAACGGAGGCACTTCATGGGGACTTGGGAGTTATCGGAAGACACGACACAATTCTCCTCATCACCTTCTCGGGAAAAACCCCTGAACTCCTCTCGCTTCTACCACATTTCGATTCATCTCTCCCTCTCCTTATCATGACATCTCATACCCACCCGTCAACATGCGAGATCATCAAGCAAAGACCCGACGCTATCCTCCTCCCAGCACCAATTCACAAATCCGAGACCGACTCCTTCGGATTTAACGCTCCAACAACGTCCACTACTATGGCTCTTGCTTTGGGAGATGCCCTTGCGGTAGTCATCTCCAACGAACTACACATCAACGTCCAGGCCGTATTCTCTCAAAACCACCCAGGAGGAGCAATCGGACAGGCAATACAAGGGCCGAAGAAGATCTCTGATCTTACGATTTTGTTCGAGACCATCCCAGAAATGGATCACCGAGCCATTACAGGGGCACACATCCTCATGTCTGCGTATAAATCTACGTCTGGATGGGTTCGACATGGCGATGATATGGTCGTTCCTCCTAGACGAATTACGAGGCTTCAGCCAGATGATATGGATGAGCCAGCGACTTGCATCAATGGTCTGATGGTACCGAGCAAGGAATGGATTCCAATCCCAGCCGACACCTCGATTCTCTCTGCCCAAGAATGGATCACAAGTAGGCGTGTAGCTGGAGAGTCAAAGTATAGTGATGATGCTGTACTGGCACTGATTGTAGAAAGCGAAGTTGCGGGAGTAATTGAAGTAGGAACTGTCATGGGTTAAAGCAGCATTTGGATCGATAGGAGATTTGGGCATTTGATTATGGCGTTGGAAAAAGGCGGAGGACATTTTGATGGGAATGAGAGAAGTGCTAGAGCAGCCTTCACATCATGTATTTTTCTTCACGGGCGGGAAAGCGGGCATAGATCACATTTCATAGGTATGGTAGGCTTTTTCAATCTTAGCGACGGCAAACGTGTAGATAGAAGAGTGGTTTGGCGGGTTCATCTGATGATTTACGGCTGCATTGAATGGAAGGCCTTTCACATCGAGACTTGGATCTCGTTTCTGGCATCGCATCCTTAGATCTCCATTCTCAGACAACGTTCATCTCACATTTATTGTCCTCATGTGCACATACAGTCTCTTCATTTACTGCATCCAGACCAAACCTGGAATCCACCTCGGAGTGCCTAAGAGCCAACTCCACTCCGACTCCGTCTCCGACCCTGAAACTGAATTGAATCCACAAAAGATAACCAAAATCAACCACGATCCCCTTGCATGCCAGGCATAAAACAGCGCGTCCACTTACCCTGAATAGATTATGAGTAGGGAACCCGAAGTCGATCAAACAAAGGAAAGGCGGGTATTGTCCGCAAGCATCTCAGCCAAGAGATTCTGGGATTGATGACTTGTGGCTGGGAATCGAGAACTCACATGTCAGTGAAACAAACAAATAACCCGCTGCGGAAAGGGCACGAGTCTGAGGCGTGGCTGAGAAGTGAGGCTTGCTTGCGGCCTGTGGGGCGAAGTCCAGCGCCAGGGATTTGTTTTTTCATCGCGAAGGGAATCCGACAGGCAGGTACTGTAACGAGAACAACTTCAAACACCTCTCTCTTTCAACTCACTCTAAACCCAGACGAAAGTCCTCAAAACAAGTGCCCGTACTCGTCAGACCTCCATCAGCCTGGGGTCTCACATCCTCGCTCAATCGCAAATTGATCTCATTCCAAGGATGGGATGGGATGTCCTCCAGCGAGGGATCGCTCCACGTGGGTGAAGGCAGAGGTCGTGGCGTGTCCTTGAGACAGCGGCGAAAACTGAAAATGACCAGGAGATTGTCACTTGAAGGCGTTTTTACCTGTCCGCGAGAAAATGTGATTACCGATAAGAGGATGGGAAGTAAGGGATTGTTTTTGCTTCTTTCACTTTCTAGTTGATATTTCTGTTCTTTCATATTTATTTGATCAGCACCTCGCTTTCTCATCGATATTCAAGCTTTTGTCTCGATTTCCCAACACAACGTCAAAGATGCATCTTTCGATTGTCTTCCTTTCATTCTTGACAGCTTCAGTCCTTTCCCACCCTCCAGTTTCAAATCCTCGTCAGATCCTCTCGTCAAATCAACCAGATATCCAGGATCTCTATGCATATGATCCAGACCAGAAGCCATTACATACAACCGTATTGATGAGCATGGCAAAAGCACAAGCTACTGCAGGAACAAAGCAGTTCCGAGGCCGTGGCAGTGCTTGATTTTCTTTGGATGATTCCAGTCAAATTGAGAGGATGGTGTTGAATCCATGACGCGACTGACGTCACGGAGAACTCGTCAGTCAGTCAGATGTTCTGAGTTGATGGCGAACCTTCTTGATTACTGTACCTCTTGTACAGCCCACCGGATTCCAAATACCCTGCTTCTATATCTACATCTATCGACAACTTACACCTACCTTCGATCTGACAAACGAAAAAGACATCCAAACATCCAAACAACATGGCATCATCGAGTGAACTTCCACCACCTTACGAGGCATCAACCAAGCCAAACAATAGCAATAACCTCCAAGTCCCCAACGCGCGAAATGGCATCCCACCACACGACAGGAGGTCAATGGAAGACGAATTCCGCGACCTTCCACCCGGCTGGACACGTCAATACGACGAACAAAGTCACCATCAATTCTTCGTCGACACACAGGCGCAACCCCCAAGATCAATCTGGCACCATCCCTACGACGACGAGCAATTCCTCTCCTCCCTAACCCCCTCAGAACGAACACGCATCCAATCCCTCCACCACGTCCCCACCCCCGCCGACATCCAAGCCGAGAGCAGCGGCGAGGACGAGCACGGATCCAACTCGCACCCTCCTCTACCGCCCAGAAACCAAGGCGAAGGCGAAAAGCTAAGCGGCGCACACAAACTCGGCCGCAAGATGAAAGACAAACTCACATCATCCACCCACGAGGAACGAGAAGCGCAGCGTCGCCAAAGAGAGCAGGAAGAGCAAGCCGCGTATCAGCGCCACCTGCACATCCGTAGACAGATGTCCAAAGCCATGGAGACAGGGGAGCCGCAGCTTCTCGGCAAGGACAGGAATGGCAAGGACGTGTATATCGAGCCGCCGCAGATGCCGAGGGGATATCCGGGGTATGGAGGCGGTGGGTATGGTTATAATCCTTATAATCAGGGCCCGTATGGTCCGTATGGGAATCCGGGGGTTAGGTATATGAGGCCGGCGTATCCGTATGGTAGGCCTTATGGAGGGGGGTATGGTGGTGGGTTTGGATTGCCTCTGGTTGGTGGTTTAGCTGGTGGTGCATTGTTGGGTGGGCTGTTGTTCTAGGCCTGATGAGATGAGGTATTTCGACTATGGAATTTGCTTGACGAAGGAATGGAATCAAAGGAAGGAGTTAAGGCGCCTGCCGGCCGAATTTAACAGTCAATATACAAGATATTCGAAGCCCACGAGATTCTCCCCTGTTGGCTTCTCCTAAAGTTCCCTTCATACATCAACCTTGCTTCCTCTAAGCCCGTCCCATTTCTCAACCCACCTATTAAACCACTACACTCTCGCAGAGACATACTAAGAACAGGGTCTCATGCCAGCAAACGCAGAATGATCTCCAAAAAAAAACCCCCCCTACTGATCCATAGAGAATTCAGCCCATGATTCTTCGTACACGAAATGCCGAATCACATGTGAAAATGTAAGTAAGATCTTAGGTGAGGAATCCCTCTTCTCAAAAATATGTACAGTCAAGCAAGCACCCACGAATCTACGACTCTCTAGCCACACACTATCCAACGTCTATGTTTCCCATTCTCCGATCTTGTATCATGAACCATCAAGTCCCGTCTCGCATCTAATCATAACCCATGCCTCTCCCCCGTCCCCATTCACCCATTGTCTCCCCCCCCCCCCCCCCCCCCCCCCCCCAAACAAAACACCCCTAACCCATCAACCAACGCACCAATCTACAACTTCGCCTTCTCACCTACCGTCCCAATCTTCAGCTTCCCACTGTACTTCTTCAGCACGCTCTCATTATGGTATTTCCAGAATTGCTTGGTGGCGTCCTTGCCCGCTACGCGCTTGAGGATCTTTGCGCCGCCGGGGTGCTCGTCTACGAAATCTATTTGTAGCACTTACTGTTAGCAAAGCGGTTGGAAGAGAAAGACAGAGAGGGAGGGATAAGGAGGGAGGGAAGGGGAGGGAACGAACTCGTAACATCGTAAACGCCATCATCGATTATAATGTACATTCCCTCTTCAGGGCTCTTATGCGATGCCACGTCGGCCGTAGAGAAGGATTTCGACATCTTGTATTTGTGGTATTTAAAACTCGTTCTAGCGTCCAGTGCCGTCCGTATCTATCTTCTCTTTCGCTATCTTTGAGTTGAGGAAGGGTTCCGCTTCCGGTGCCGTTGTGCCGATTGCTGTACAGTCGAGGGGATTTGAGATTGTTGCAATTTGTGTCTAGAGATGCGTAGATGAGAATAAAGACGAAGATTGGTAATTGCTGGATCTAGGTGGAAGGATGACGGGGAAACGAAAGAAGATGGTGTGGAGTGTGGAGATGGACGTGGAGAGGTGCGAAGACTGATGCGATCATTAAACAAGGATAAGTGTCGGACCTCGGCTCGGGTATGCTCAGCTGGAAAGGATGGGCCGTGATTGGTTTATTTTTCACGAGTAAACATCGTTCATAAATCATCGTCTCGTTGATTACTATCTATCCATTATGCCATCGATGCCTCAAGAATAGCTCGTCTAGTCGCATCTTCCTCCACCCATTTACCTATCCTCTCACCAACATTTCCAACCAAACTCTCGTAATGAGGACCTGGAAAGAAGAGGCCGCAATGTGCTCCAACCTCATCAACACCTTCCATGTACACCCTAATCCAACATTTATCTCTCTTTCCACCATATTCAGGAGGAAGCATGCAAAATTTCCTGTCCCGCTTCGGCTTGTCGTCTGTTGAAGCTACTGAGCCCTGTCTTGTCCTCGGCTCGGGATTGATTGTAGCTTTCCGTTTCTCTTCCTCCTTTTCTTCCTCCAGGCGCTGCTTCTCCTTTCGCTTCTCTTCCTCTTTCTCCTCCTTCAATCTCTTCTTCTCTTCGGCTTTCTGCTGCTTTTCACGATCTTGTCGTGCCTTCTTCTCTCGCTTCTCAACCAATTTTTGTCGATCTCGGATAGCACTCTCTCGATCTTTTACTGCTTGTTGATATACTTTCATGATCCGCTTCTGTTCTTTCTCGGCAATCTTTCGAGAGTCCTTGTCCGTATATGCATCCAGATCGATTGCCTCTGGCTGGGTCGGCATCGGTGGAATTGGAGGCAGAGATGGCTCAGTGATTGATGGTTTTAGGCTGAGTGGTGGCTCTTCATCTGTGTCTGTCTTGACAGGAGCCAATGGCTCTGCGTCGTCGTCATCTTCAATCGGCATAGAATCAATATGCTGCATCGGAGCTAACTCCTGCACATCATCCTGAACACCGGAGTTCTCTCCTAGTTGCGACATCTGGACCTCGATCGGAGACGCGTCCGGGCCATCTTCGAGGGGCTGCGGGGTGACAGTACCATCATGATGCTCGTCGACGGATATCCGTGGCGTCGAAGGCGTGGGTGTAAGTCTACCCACCTTCAAACTCATGTCCTCCATCTCAACTTCAATTGGTTTCAAGTTCCCATCTTTATCCAACATATGTCCAGGGGGTACCTTTGGCTGCTTCGGCCGTCCAGTACTGGCTGTGTAATAATTCACAAATCTGACCCGTCGAGTTGGTGCTCGATACCCTGGACCTGGTTTCGGAGTATCGTCAACATCTTCCAAAGCCCGAATCCGTTCATATCTATTCTTCAAGCCTGGATAATCCGCCATGCAACCACCGAATTCCAGGTGTGACATGAAATATTGCTTCGTTGCAGCAGTGAGCCCATCAGAATGTTTGTTCACAAAATGAATAACGTTGGTCCAGCCCTTGCGTTCAGGTAATCGTACATCGTTTGGAAACGGTGGGTTGAAAAATGGATCATTTGACGGACTTGCTAGTGGCGATGTGATGCTTTGTACCAGACTGATCGAGGAATCGGATGTCATGACTGATGGAGCATAGCTCGACTGGCCAGAATGCGTACTCATTCCACTTCCAACAGAAGATTGAGGCTTCGGAGGCTCTGGTGCAGGGCGGAAAAGACTGCCAATACCACTCACAACAACACCAGGATGCATTCCGAGGAACGGGGTATCGAAATTGATTGTGCCTAATAGTCGATGTCGGAAAGGCTGCCCGGTTGCCGGAGACAAAGGTTTCTGAAGAGCTACTTCCGCAGATAACAATCCTCCCATACTATGCCCCAGTAATACAACTTCTGTATGTCTATTCTCGTGTGGTTCGAGCCTAATGAAAATGAGTACAATCCAACAAGACCGACTGCATCAGACCTACCATCTGCTGAAATCGTCCCTGGCAAAGTCAATCGCTTTCCTTGACTTGTATCTAGGGTAGATCTTGGTATGTACGACATGGGTCTCGGCAAGAGTAATTGTAAGAAGATTGTGAACATGTGCTGGGAAGCTCTGAAAGCTTGTTTCATTTCCCATGAATCCATGAATGAACACAAGCAGCAATGTCCGTCTGCCATCCCGTCCTGATTCTGAAGGTACCAACGAATGTGTAGAGGATGATCTTGGATCTTCAGATCTCCATTGTTCTGATATCAACTCGCTTCTCCTTGCATCATCAGACGTATATGGTGGTGGAGCAACGGCTTGGACTGAAGGTATTCGTGGAGGAAGAGGAGGGGCACGACCGCGGGATTTCTCTGCTAGTTGAGCAGGAGTCGCGAAAGATGCTGATGGATTGGTGTATTGCTCTTCTTGTCGTGCCTTTTCTGCTGGTTGGGCCGACGTAGCATATTCGGAAATCGAAGCACCATGTCTGTCTCGTTGGGCTTTCTCAGCATTTTGGGCTGGGATAGCTAGACCTTCGAAGTTTGGTCCAGATGCGCCGGCACGATCTTTTCGAGCTTTCTCGTCAAGTTGTGCCTGGGTCGCCATGTTGGAGGATATCGAGGTTACGGTATTGAAGGAGCATTGGGCATGTTGATTATTCTTCCATGAAAGCGGATGAATTGAAAGTTGGAATCTTGGTAACCCCGCAAGGCGATCAAAATTCAGGTGGGGTGAAACTGATAGGGCGATAAGAACGAGGCTGAGGAAGACGATTTCGAACAGCCTCGTGCCCCAAAATGGCATAATAGAAATAAGACTTACCTGGATACAAACCTTTAAGTTTCGCGGCAGTGATCTTGGGTCGTGTTCAAGCCGACGCCGTCCAATTGTGGTGGCCGAAATCAAGAGGTAGTGGTCTTCCTCGCAGTGACATCTGCAGTCGCATTTCTATGTAGACTCGTTGCAAACTGCTCCCACGACATCGGAGAACGGAAAGCGATTCCTGCACTCGCAGAGTGTCTGATGCCGTGTCATTCTGTACCTGGAGGGCATACGAGCGTCGAAGATCTTGATACTTGGCGATCAATGGTCTGACATTCGTGCCGCGATGAACTTCGCGTTTTGTGGTTTGGTAATGCTGGGAGAAGAAAAGAAAAACGGAAGCTCCTGTGCTCGAAATCCGTCTAGCTGACTAAGCACGCCTTGACCAAGAAATCAAGTTGAACACTCCGTGAGATTTTGACAATAGAAATGCCGATAAGCATTGCAAACAAGGAATTGAACGGTACCAAAGGCATTGTGTTCCTTATCCCGATTCCAAAAGGTTTGATAAGTAGGTTTCGATTCTGTTCTCTGATCGCGGGGTCAGCCACTTTCTCAACCTTTCCAGCCTTCTCGTTTCTTCAACAACAAACATGGCAGCAGTCACTAATGCAGATATTGCTGTTGTACCCACGACGGTCCATGTAAGGACGAGAAAGTATCTTTACAGGCGTATATTAATGATCACAGGTTGTCAACCGACTAGAAGAGAGTAGCGGGCGATCCAAGTACGTAGTTCGGCCAGTGCAACACTCCCCGCATTGAGTACTTTGCTCCCAAATGTGCTCCTGATAAATGAGTACATGAGTAATGGCTCACTGAATCTCACAGGCCCATTCAACCCTCAAAAGATCGAATCACACTCGTTCAATATACAGAAAGTTTCGCAGAACTTATCGGATCCTCTCCAACCCATTCCCTCCTTCTGTCAACATCAACAAGTTCCAAGAACCCCTTCTTCCACGAAGCCTGTGTCTTCCTTCCAACCCACGATGAGATATACATAACTTCCAATCTTCTACAATCCACATCATCCTCGAACTTCCCAACTATCCTGATATCCCGAGTCAAACTTCTTCGGACTGATCGCCTTAGTGGGGACAACAATGTGCACACGGTGGAATGGGCCAAAATGCGGCCTCCACCAGGGATTGATATGCCCAATGGAGGGGTGAATTACAAGGACGGCATACTGTTCTGCGCACAAGGAACTGCTCAAGCAGGTACGGGTGGCATATACTACATGCCTAGGGGAAAGCCACCACAGGCTTTTGTAACAAATTTCCACGGAAGGGACTTCAATTCGGTCAATGATGTAGTTGTCGCAAAAGATGGCTCGGTTTGGTTTACGGATCCATGCTATGGTTTTGAACAAGACTTCAGACAGAGGCCGAAGCTGCCCTGCCATGTCTACAGATTCGATCCTGACACTGGTGATTTGAGGGTCATGACTGATGGTTTAGGACGGCCAAACGGAATCGCATTCAGTCCAGACGAAAAGACAGTCTATATCACGGATACTGATCATATTCATGGGGACGGAAGCAAGGATCCGTTAAGGTATGAATTTTCCTAAAGGTTTCGGACAAGGACTCACGAATATACAGGGCCTCAACTATCTATGCATTCGATGTCATTCCAGGTCCATTTCTGGCCAATAAAAGAGTGTTCGCATTCGCAGCAGTCGGTTTCCCGGATGGTATCAAGTGTGATGTCTACGGCAATGTATATTCAGGCTGCGGAGATGGAGTGGAGGTCTGGAGCTCCGTAGGTACTTTGATTGGGCGGATTCTTGTTCCTGGAGGTGTTGCGAACTTCTGCTTTGGCAAGGATGGGGAGATGTTTCTGTGTGCTGAGCAGAATTTATGGAGACTGCAATTTGCGAGGCAGACGAAGGGTGCATTACTTGGAATTTGATGGCTGTTATGATGAATGATATTACGACATGCGATGCAGACACAATTGTATGCCTTTCCGTCCAGACTGTAGATCAAGACAAGTGGAAAATCTGACCATATCCAGTATCTTTAACGCACTCTTTCAATCAAATGATTAGCAACTGCTCCTTCTCAATTGCCTATCCCACCTCCCACTTCCCCATTTCTGCACACCCGCATGCATTCCTTTTCTCCATCAACGTACAGGACAGTACATCTGCACAACAAACCGCTGGAACCGTATCACAGAAGAAGCAATGGTAAAGGGGCATCACAACATTCGTTCCGAAAACGACGTGTTCGCCGGCATCGGGTCTGGGCGGAACAAGGGGAGATTATCAGATCATCTAATCTGATGAGATTATTCGCGGAAGGCTTGGGTGTGGAACCATGTGGTTCGGGTGGGATATTAGGGGGTGGGTGATTAGAATGCTGGGGGTTGCAGATAGCGAGTTGTGAAGGCGGTGAATGAGGCGAGATTTTGGGCTTCGAGTGTGTACCTGGCAGAGCTCAAGGGGTTAAGAATAGATAATATTTAACACTGAGGCTTGAGAAGAATCGAGAGAATTGAAGCAAGAGTGGAAATTAGCAGCAGAATGCTTGAAATAATATGATTCAGGTCCCAGTCACGTGTCTCGTGCTAGATCTTTGCTTCTGCTTGGAATTCACAGAAACAAAGTCTATGTTCTAGCGAGTACTGGATCATCACGGTGTGTCTTTTTCTTCTTCGTGACAAAACATATCTCAGCTATGGGTCCCAAATGATTTCAATCTTGGGACCGGTCTCCTCGCTTATCTTGTTGACATCACCCACACCCTAGCGAATTACCAGCGTCTCTGTCTTTGGACACTTTACCAGCTACGCACACTCTCTTTTTTTCAATCTGATTGCCTGTTGCTTCAGTATCATGTACTCGCTTCATCTGGAAGTTTGCGCGTCTGGGTGATAGACAAATCCCTTTCCATCATCCCCGACAGCACAGTGCTCGATTTCTCAAATTTCGTTCCTAGAAAGCGGATTCCAAGTTTCCAAGGAACTATCAAGCTCTCACCGAAGAAAAAGTGGGTTGTGTGATGTCTTTATATCTACCTAGACCCCTAGTGTCGGTGCTTGAAGCTCCATTTTTCATCTAGCTGTCCACTTATTACTTCGTTCGGACACTACAAACCTAGCTGGTGGGCTATTCGTCAAGTGCACAACGATTTGGGTCTATCTTGACCCGGGACCATAAATTTTTCGCTGCCCGAAACATGATTTTAGGCTTTACCATGGTATACAATTTCTGGAAATGACGGATCTTGAGACAGAAATTTTTGATGCTCAACATCTGCACACCAGAGCTTAGCTGCTAGTCATGGTATAAGTCCCACGCCTCCCCCGTCTCTCTCTCTTTTACCTTCAACCCACACTCATTTCCGCCTCACCTGCACCGCAAATATGGCGACCTCACTCAAGAGTGCGAGTACCATCTTGCTGTTTACCATCACTTCCCTTGTCGTCGCCGCCTCCCCAGTCTGTACCCTCAAGGAGTTCGCTCCCGCAAGTTCGACATGCGGTACTTACGGTGTGATCACCAAGTTCGATTACTTCATCGAGGATCTCTACGATCCTCAGTACGCCTCAGTGCTCTTCTGTGCTTCCGAATGTGCTAGACGAAGCAACTGCAAGTCGTTCAACCTTCGAATTGGACAAGATCCGTTCTGTGAACTTCACTCCGACACGCAGAGACAGGATGGGTTCGTAGCTGAGAATAATGCCACTCGCACCGCGAGTAGCTATCAGGGTTTCGATCTGGCTTGCTTTAGTTGTGTGAATGATTCTTCTGCACAAGGGCTCGCTTCCGACGCTTCGTCTTCATTAAGCACTGGCACTTGCTTGGAATCTCATACTTCAAGCCAAGGAATGACCTCGTCAGGAATAAGTGCTGAAGGCACACCATCTACCACATCTTCCTCTTCCACGTCTGGAACTCAGTCCTTGTCTGGAAGTATCAGCATTGCTCAAAGCACAAACCCCTCCGCCAGTCTCACTAGCTCATCGACCTCCTCAGCTGCGCCAACGACCACGCCATACATCTGCAATGAGGATAATTGCTACCGAGCTCTCCTCCGTTTTGGCGATCAGGCAAAGGCTTTCTGCTCCGGATACACTACAGTGACAAATCTTGAGACCGCCAGTGTCCCTGCTTACTTGGATAACTGCTCCAGCAATCCTACCATGATCAGCTCTGGATGCTCCTGTCTCGCGACTTGGATTTCTCCTGATCCACCTCCGACCTTGTCGAGCTCAGCTGCCAGTCCAACTTCCGCCTCTGGATCTCAGTCTTCTGTCATCTCCTCGACAACTTCGACTGTGTCAGACCCCATTTCGACAAGCCCTGTATCTTCATCCTCATCTACCTCCAGCTCTGTCTCGGCTTCAAGCTCGGCCGCCGCTGAAGTTACCAACTTTACTGGCAACTCAACAACTGGAACTTCGCAATCCACCACTCCATCGGCTTCGTCAAGTAGCACATTTCATAGAGACACGCGGATTCATAGGCATGCTAACGCTACATCTGCTCGCTCCTCGACTTCCGTTTTACATGTCAACACCAGCATGCCGTTGAGCTCCAGCTTAGCCTCGTCGATTTCCAGATCTTCATCCGCAGATCCTACAATATCATCATCTAACCTATCAATAAGCACACTGATTCGCGAGCTCGCCGTACCAACAACGACGACCGAGTCCGTGACAAAATACATGATCTCTACCGTCTACGCGACTTCCGTTCACACTTTCAAAGAATGCCCCTCAACCTTGAAAGTCTGCCATATCGGTCTCGTCACCACAACACGAGTTCCAGTCACAACAACTTTCGCTCCAATCATCAAGGTCGTTGTCCCAAGACCAACAATCGACTTCATTCCACCTGGATACGCCATGGAGCCTATCTACGAGGTTCACGTGGATATTGTGAACGAACAATGCCCACCAGATGTTAGGAACTGCCCTGCGATACAGACGGTCACTAGAACTATCGAAGCTGGTTCTGCTGTCTGCCCATGCCCGACTACTGACGCTCAAGTCCACCGTGAGGAGCACCGCGAGAAGGTTTGCTATCAAGCTCGGCCTCCCGCTCCTGCGCCAGAGGTTAAGGCCATCGCTATGCCCGTTCAAGAATTCAGGGCGGTCGCCTTGTCAGTCGAAGCGCACCCAGCACCACCAGCAATGACTTCCCCGTCCATGGTGACCATCACTTCGACTGACAAGACAACCACCAAGACGATGACCTACCCGATTGATAATCTGCCTCCTCCTCCGTGCGGTTTGAGTCTCGATGCATTCGATTACAAGGAAGAGGCTTACTGGGCTGAATGTCCAGACTACATCTCAACCACCACACCCATGCCCAAGCCCGTTAAGTCTACGCCCGTCCTTCCCTCCCCATCAATGGTAACCATCACCTCTTCGGATAAACTCTCAACCAAAACAATGACATTTCCAATCGACCAACTCCCACCTCCACCCTGCGGCCTAAGCCTCGACGCCTTCGACTACAAAGAAGAAGCCTCCTGGGCTGAATGTCCAGACTACACCTCGACCACAACACCCATGCCCAAGATTGGCAAACCTACACCCGTCTTCACCTCCCCATCAATGGTAACCATCACTTCAACCGACAAGACCAGCACCAAGACGATGACCTATCCAATTGACCAGCTCCCACCTCCACCTTGCGGTCTCAGTCTCGACGCTTTCATGTACAAGGAAGAGGCATACTGGGCTGAATGTCCAGACTACACATCCACCACTACCACCTCCTTCTCCGTCTCAATGGTGACCGTAACCATAACCGACGAGACAACAACCCGAACCGTGACAGCAACCTGGAACTCCGCATTCCAGTACCAAGAAGAAGCGCTCTGGACGTGGCCTGGCGAGAAAGGCAGCCCTTGGTCTCTTCCTCCACCCGCAACGGACACTCCCACAGGATTCAAATTAGCGACGACGGGGCCGGAGTGGTGGAAGGAGCCTGCTTTCCAGTCGACGCCAACGTCGACGCCAAAGCCGATGTCGTGGAAGCTGCCGCCTGTTGCGACGGGGTTGGAGAAGAAGCCCATGGTTAGTCCTCTTCCGCCGAATGTGGAGAAGGTGCCGATGAAGGAGGAGAAGAAGTCGGCTGGTGTAGGTGTTGGTGCTGGTATGTTGAGTGCCGTCCTGGCAATTGTTGGTGGTGTGCTTGTTGTTCTCTTGTGAGGAATACTAGATTGCTAAACCAGCTTTCCCCTGTCTCCTCCTTTGCCCCTTTCGGTCCTCAATGTGCTGGCGTTGGCGTTCTCATCTCGGCATTTGCGCTATATGTACATAAATAAAAGTTGGGAAGATGGACATTCGGTGTCGGGTGGTGGGCTATCTCGTCACCCAGATGCATGTACTTAACTTACAAAAGCATCATTGTATTGTCGAGAAAGATGGTCCTTCGGCCAACAAACATTATATAACCTTCTCTTCACATGTGCCTGCTGCAGTAACTTAACAGGTTATCGTGACCAGGATGCTTCACTCTTGAGGAAAATCAGCCCGACTTGCAAAATATCTCAGTCCAGGGGTATGACAGATCAAGTGTCGATGTACAGAACCCCCCGGACTCCTGTCCTGCACCAAACACCAACCTAATCCAGCCATTAACCTACCAAGCCTCCCAATGAATGATCCAAAGACTGCCATCCTTAATTATATCCAGCCCAGCCCCAACACCATGCAGTGAATGACCAATCCCCAAAAAACTGTACAAGGCCGATCCTCAAACTCGTTGAACATTCCCAGAAGACTTCCTTTGCGGAGGTAGTTGCATATTGAACCCGCTTGCTCTCCTTGCCGCGACTGCCGCCATCCCATCGCTCAAAGGATTCTGTACTCTCGCTTCGCCTTCGACATCGCCTGGATCGCGTTCCATGAAATGTGGATGATCAGGTCGAAGTTTCTGTGCACCAAACCCCTTGACCTTGAAGATGTTAATGATTCCACCATTCGTGGCATTCATCATCTGCTCTCGTAACCGCTGCTTTTGATATTGACGCTCGATAGGTATCGATATCAAAGGAGGGACGACTGGTTGGGGGTTCCAATTCGCAAGACCATACTGTACAGCAGCCAGCTCCTCGTCGGAATCAACAGGACCATTCCCGTCTTCTTCATCTTCCAGGGGAGCATTCGCATCAATGGCAGCCTCTGTGACGATGTTAGAAAGTCCAGTGCATCGCAACGAAGAACCTACTCTGCTGCTTTGCTTGATTCTTCTTCTGATATGCGGCAAGCAACATGTCGTATGGCAAAGACCGTCCAGGAACAGCTCTTTTGGCTCCCATCGAATGACTTTTGCAAGTAAGAGAACGGGCGCAAGGAACCCCATCTTTGATAACACCACACTGTCTCTCGACATCGACAGGTCCTTTGGTATGTTAGAAAATGCTCAATAGATGCTCAATAGATTAAATGGAAATAAAATAGCCCCTGCTCGTCAACGAAATCCAGGTGAGGCGAACGGCTCCAGTTCCATGTCCACTGAGACTGGATCTCTCTGTGCATTTCGCGACATAATACGATTGGAAAGTCTGGTACCTCTTGCTTTTGGAGCTTTTGGTTTCGGCTCCTCTTTCTTCTTCTTCTGCTTTGGTCCCTTCTCAGCATCTCCTTCGGCCTTGCGTTTCTTGCCTTTCTTCGTATCGTCAACTTCGACTTTTTTCCCGGCACTCTTCTTAGCAGATTTCAACCCGCCAGGACCTTTCTTCTCTGGCGAGACATCATCGTCATCGTCATCTTCATCGGCCATCTTCGTGTCACCCTCCTCATCCTTTTCGTTCTCTTTGGCGGCTTTCTTCTTCTCCTTCTCTCGAGCCTCCTTCTGCTCCTTCTTCCTCTGTGCCTTTTGTCTTTTCGTCTCTAAACACTGTGTAAGATGCGCCGGCATCTTGTCTTTCATGATACTTTTCTTGCAGTGCTTGCATTGCAATAGCGAAGTTCCATCTTCCAAGGGCCGACCGGTCGGAAAGGTATCTCGCGCAGCATCATCGAGAGGATTGACTATGGGACCTGGGGAAACTGGTACAGAGCCAGCTGAAGGTGTGTTGATAACTACGTGAGGGCGCGCGCTTGAATCGGAGGGACCACCATCGACTACACTCCCATCGCGCCAATTCCCCGGTTTATTGTGCTTTGGTGGAGGCTTCTTGAGTTTGATGGTTCCGGTGGGCTTGTCCTTGGTCTCCTTCTTGGGCGCGACTTTGATTGTGGATTCGTCGTCGCTGGCAACTGAGAGGGGAATTGTCAGCGATCTGTGAGGTCTGGAGAGAAGCGCATGGCACTGCGCAGATACAAGGACCTACCTTTGCTCCCCGTTGCAGCCGCCATGATGATTTTGATGGCTGCGACGTTGGTATTGATGGACGGATGGTTGGGTGGATTGTCGTCGCAAGAGTCTCGTGAGGCGAGGCTGCGGGTGGGGATGGTCCAGCCTGATTGACAATAGGATGCGAATTGTAAGCTGAGCTGGATCGACAATATGATTATTAAAGTACTTGATATTATTATTGCGTGAATATCGCGTAACGGAGAACAGCGAGGGCGAAGTATTAGAATTAGATCCAGGTGTAGTCGAATACTCGATCCATCGGTCGCAATTTCAGTACCATTCCCGCGTCGAAAGCTGAGTCAGCAGGGCATTGAACACTGAAGCAAGGCTGAAGTCAAAATATTCCAGGACAATTCTACAGCAATACCAAGACAACCATAATGAACAATTCGCAGTTCCGCAAACTGGTACTGGATACTCCTGCGCGGCAAGCGTCATCCTCCTCTCCGCCAGATAAGACAACCGAGCGCAATGGCGCAACAACCTCTGCCCTGGGTTCTCGAATGCGGAGTTCCATTCCCATGACACCGTGTGTACTTCCCCATGTCTATACTTCATGAGCTAACTGCGACGCAGGCGTACCGTAGCAGGCTACAGTACTACCAACACATTTGCGCGACAACTAGCGGAGCGCAATGCCTCTGCCTCTGGCCCCTCAACCAAGAAGTTCCGCTCAGCGGCGGCACCTAAAGGCGCAAAGCTCGCAGATGGTTATACAGATCGTGCGAAGCAACTTCGAACAGCAGGTGAGGAAGAAGATGAGGAGAATGACAAGGTGACGAGGGTCAAAGCGTTGGAGGAGATGATGAAGCTACAGCAGATCGACGAGGAGACATTCATCAAGTTAAGAGAAGAGATTCTGGGAGATGAAGTGAAGGATAGGGCGAAACTGGTCAAGGGTCTAGACTGGGGGCTTTTGGAAAGGGTTAGGAGGGGAGAAGTGGGCGTGGAAGATGTCCTAGATGGGACCGAGAAGAAGACTGTTCCCCAACTAGACGATGAGAATGCCGAGGATGTGGATGACGAGTTTGAGAAGCTGGAAGAGAGAGAAGTGGAGGCCAAAGTCAAGGAACGGGAAAAGAAGAAAGGAGAGATGGCCCCACCTGCTTTGACAGGCAAGAAGCGAAATCGAGATCAAATTCTGGCAGAGATGAAGGCCGCGAGACAGGCAGCCAAGGAAGCAGCTGCTCCATCCTTGGGGTCAAAATTCAAGAAGGTCGGGGAGAGAAGGGCAGAGAGTAGGATCGAGAGGGACGGCAAGGGAAGAGAGGTTCTGATCACGGTCGATGAAAACGGAAACGAGAAGCGCAAGGTCAGAAAGGTCCAAGCTGACCCAGAAGTTGAGAAGGGGCATGGACTGTTAATGCCAGACAAGGATGCGAAACCGTTGGGAATGGAGGTGCCAGATATCCCAAAGGTCGAGGAGGAAGTAGATGATATGGATATTTTCGACGGAGTAGGAGACGAGTACGACCCACTGGCTGGCCTCTCAGAAGACGATTCAGATGAGGCAGAGAAGGAAGATGGTGAAGTGAAAGAGGACAAGCATGCTCCTGGAAGTATGGCACCGCCTCCAAAACCAGCGGCATCACGAAATTACTTCAACGAACCCAGCAAATCCATATCTACAGACGAATCCAAACCCAGAGCTCTCAGCGATCCAACGATCCTCGCGGCTCTGCGAAAAGCTTCATCACTCAATCTACCCACCTCAGAGCCTGCCGATGCAGAAGAAGCCGCCAAGGAAGCTCGACGGAAGAAGATGCTGGAGCGAGATGACCGTGATTCGCAGGATATGGACATGGGCTTTGGTTCTAGTCGATTTGCAGATGAAGAGGACTTTGAAGAGAAGAAGTTTAAATTAAGTGAGTGGGGTAAAGGAGGGGATGATGAAGCAGAAGGCAGTGGAAAGGGTAAAGAGAAGAGGAAACGAGGCCCAAAGAAGAGGAAGGGTGACAGCAATAGTGCAGCGGATGTCATGAAGGTGCTGGAAAGAAGAAAGGCGTCTGGCTCTTGAGGTAGTGCCAAGCGAATTAAATACTTAACCGGAAATGTCACGCAAGCATTTTTGTGGCTTTTTGTTTGATATCCCTTCGTTGCTCAGCCCAGATGAAGAGACGCGAAAAAGATTCGTAGACACTCTTGAATTATGCTCTCCTGAATCCTACCTTTAGCTTTGACGCGCAAACATCATCTGAGAAACGAAACCTTCCTCCTTGTCATGCCCTTGAACCCAGCAAATGCCCCCTATCCAAGCCGCGGCTGTTGTCCCCAAAAAGCATATTCTACGCGCACACCCGGCAATTCGATCTGATCTGATAATCGTATCGAACCCATGAGCTCGGATTATCTCCTCGGCCCGGTATCGCCCACCCAAGTGATGTCGTAGCGGCCAAATCCGCCGGCACTTTCCCTGCAGGCTTCGGTTGGGCGGTGGGCTGGGCTGGCATGCGCTGGGATTTATTATCATTGTGTAATCGATGACTTTTCAAGTTCTCAGTTCATTCATTGTTCTTCACCAGAACTTCAACTTCGAGCTCAATCCACCAGAAGATTCCGCCTCGTGACAGCTTTCACTAGCTGACCTGCGATTACAAAATTCGAGCAAACAAAGTCTGCCGTCTTAATTACCCTCACTCAATTCAATGCGATAACTTGTATTGACGTCGTTTCTGTCCCGGACTTCCTCCTTCTTCTCCTCCCCAACCTACAACGTCGACTTTTGTACATGCTTCGAAGAAGCATCCTCTCTTCAATCATCATGTCTCGACCCTCACCAATTCGCACAATGACAACCTCACACTGCATCCCCGAAGAACCACAAACATCATCGACCTCGGTTCCCTCCCTCTCCTACTCCTCCTCTTCCTCTGCCGACGAAATCGAAGAACCTCCCCGTCCACGCCGAGCATCCACCAAACTCATTTCGCAGAATGCCGCAGACATACAAAGACTGATTGGCGAGCCAGGCACAAGACTGGTAGAGAAGTGCTGTGGTGGAGGATGCTGTATGGCCATTTTGAAGAGCGATGGCCTGACATTCGAGCGCGTTCCCCTCCCCGACAATGACGCGTTCCGTGCTCTACAATTGAATATCGGTCCAATCCCTACGACTTTGTCCAGCGTCCCGGATGTGCCAGCTCAAACTGTTCACATCTCATCAATAAAGCAGGGCGTTGCTTTGCCACCTCTTGCGGATTTGAAGATCTCGGCTGGAGAGGAGGCTAAAGATGCAATCGACTTTACCCCCCACCTTACAAAGGAAACCACCGAACTCGACACCACTATCCATCCACCTCGATTCGTGCAACCGCATCCTCCTTACGATGTCTATTCGGCTCGCATCTACAATACCCGTGAGCTCACTAAGCCTGGAGCCGAGAAGAGAACCTACCATTTTGACCTTGATGTCACTGACTACCCCGAGGAATCAGGCGTAGACTTCAAGGTTGGAGGTGCGATTGGTATGGTTGCTCCGAACGATGCTGGAGTTGTTGACGAGCTCTTGGATCTTCTCCTGGTCCCTCGCTACCTGCGGGATCGGAATATCCTCTTGAAGACAGACGGTGGAAGATGGCCAACAGTCTGGGGTGACGATCAGGCTCGAGAGTTGACCACAACCCGACGAGATCTCTTGACCTGGTGCAGCGACATCCAGTCCTACCCACCCACCAAACCCCTCCTCCGTCTCCTCGCCGAATATGCCTCCGACCCGAATGAGAAGAAGATCCTGTTGTACCTTTGCTCAGCCGAAGGACAAGGTGTATTCTGTGACTTCAGAACCGGCCCACACATCACCATGAACCAACTCCTCCACGCTTTCCCCTCATCTAAACCACCTCTCGACCATCTCCTCTCCCAACTCCAACAACTCATGCCTCGCTTCTATAGCATGTCCAACGACCCCCATGAGAATTGCGTCTATACGGCCGGCTGTCGCCGTCTCATCGAGATCGCCGTAACCGTTCACGAGACTCCTAACTGGAGAGGCGGTCCACGTACAGGTGTCGGATCCGGATTCTTCGAACGACAAGCCCAGAAGTTCCTCGCGGCTGAAAAGAGAGGCGAGAAGATCGACTTGCGCGTTCCCATGTTTAAGGGACTAATGGCCAATCCTCTCGCGAAGGAGTTCGTTTCTGATGGTCCTATGCTCTTGATCGGTGCTGGTGTAGGGGTTGCTCCTTTCAGAGGCTTCGTTCAGCGCCGATTGAAGAACGCAAACTGTGCAAACAAAGTCTGGGTTTTGCAAGGTGTTCGTGATTCTCTTCTCGACGAGCTGTACTCTGGTGAATGGGGCGTTCACGAGTCGGAAGTTAAGAAGGTTGTGCAGTCGAGAAAGCACACCGGCAAAGGCAAATACGTGCAAGATGAAGTCCGGGCACAAGCCGACTTAGTCTGGTTCATCATCAACGCCTTGGACGGCCGTGTCTTTGTCTGTGGAAGCAGTAAGGGCATGGGAGAAGGTGTTGAAGAAGCTCTCGTTGACGCAGTCATGTCCAAAGGCAATCTGAGTCGGGAGGAAGCCGTCAAGTTTTGGAAGCTGAAGGGTGAAGCCGGTCAGTACATTGCCGAGACGTGGTAGATGGACAATCATTGTTTCTTGTGCATTATTTCGGAACAACAGCGCTTGTATTTATGGGGATTTTGCTGTTTTCATGGGCATGGCGTTCTGGATTTGGATCCGTGGCGGTATTCTTGGAAATTTTTGGGAATGGAGTTTAGACGCAGGCTTGCAGGAAAACAAACAAACGAGCGAGCAATCGTCTTCACCTTTCAAAATTAAACGAAAGGGGCGTGAGAGGGATGAATGTATTCCTTTAGATGAGCAAAGACAAAAATATGAGCAATCAAAAATCAACGTTCGATTGATGGGTGACGCGTTCTTGTGTGATGTCCGAGCTGCAATGCATATATCCGTGAGATTTTATCTCCGCCTCGGAGTTCTGTTCGCTCCCTTTGCTGCGCCGTTCGAGTTGCGAGTTTCGAGGGTGACGGCATGGTAATCTTACTTTCCGATGGCTGATTACTGTTGCTATTTAAATTTCTCATCTGATGATCTAAGGCGTTTCAAGCCAAGGTGTTGATCCTTTGAGGCGTGGGTGGGTATTTCGTGGGGGTCAGATCAGAGAGGTTCAGCCGAAGCGGATGACAACACAGGCAGACGGGCAACCAAACACAGACGAATGAATGTCATTCTTTCTCACGCCATCAAATACTTTCAATCCGAATTTGTACAAGAGATATTCAGGATGGGAAGATATATATTAGATGCTAAGCTCAGTTTTAGACAACTCCGGACCAAACTTAAGACGAATTTCGCTTGACAAGCCCATCTTATTTTCTTCCATATCACCTCTTTCCACCTCCTTACCAAGCAGAATGTCCCCCATCCATCCTCAAATCACTCCCCGTCATAAAACTACTCGCATCACTAATCAAAAACGCCGCCGCCCCTCTATACTCCTCAGGATAACTCAACCTCCCCAACATGTTCTGCGTCGGCCACGTCTCCTTCCTCTCAGGGTATTTCTCAAATAGCGCCTCGACCATGGCGGTCACGATGTAGCCGGGTGAGATGGTGTTTACTCTGATGCCGTGCTCGCCCCATTCGGAGGCGAGATTGCGCGCGAGTTGGATGACAGCTGCTTTGGAGGCGTTGTAGGCCGGGCAGATGAGTCCCTGGGGACTTATTGTTAGTTGCATTTACGAGAAGGAGACGAGGGGAAGCGTACTCGATTTGCAACTGTCCCGCTCATGCTCGCTATCATAACGATACTCCCTCCATTCCCATACTTGATCATCTGTCTCGCCGCAGCCTGGGCAGTCATGAAACACCCGGTAAAATTGATACTCATCATGAGATCCGCATCCTTCGCCGTGTACTCCAGCGCTGGCGTCTCCTGCTGGATCCCAGCCGCTGCAATCAGTCCATCCAGTCTCTGGTGTTTACTGGCTATCTCCTCGACGATCGCGTTCAAGTTCTCGACATCTCGAACGTCGATTCGACGGTATGAAAGGGAAGTCCCTAGTTCTGTCTCTGCGCGTTTCTGGATCCGTGAGAAATCGCTTGAGGGAGTTTCTAGGCGATCGAGAGCGTATACTGCTCTTCGTCAGTATATTATCGAATCCGACCTCGAATGAAATGAGTTTAAGATATACCAGTAGCACCAGCTTCCAGCAATGCCTCTGCCTGCACCAATCCTAATCCTCTCGCAGCACCAGATACAAGCACGACTTTGTCGACCAGATTGAATTCCGGGAGGCGTTTTGTCGTTCCTAGATATGTTGGTGCGTTTCCTTTCCGAAGTGCAGCTGCTTCTGAGTCTGGAGCTTCGGGAGGGCCCCGTATTGATGAGGCGTTGAGGAGATGAGGACAGATGGAGAATGAAGCTCTTGAAATGATAGGTCTGGTTCTGAGAGCTCGGGAGGTTGCGCGTGGGAGGAGGCGGAGGGAGTTCATAGTGGTGTTGAAGATGGAAGATAGAGAAGGGATGAGCTTTGGGGTCGAGAACTTTGAGCTCAGCAAGGAGCAACTGGAACACAAATTATGTGATGGAAGACAAGTACGTTCTATAACAGAGCTGTTGATAGCTACCCACTAGATGTCAGAGTAGCACCACAGCTCGGATTCCTCTTTTCAAGCAAATGGCACGAGGGGTAACTGGACCGGCGTATCTGGCCCCGAAAGCTTGACGTGTTTCTAGACTTTTCGTCTTACATATGAACATGGGGAAAGTTTCCCGAGTATTAGATATCAGAGCTTGAATTGCGGCTTTTGCTTGGTTGAGAAGAGAACATGTTCAATTCGTAGTGGCTTGATGCGGGGTAATTTTCGTGGCGGGGTATAAGTCCAGGGGTAATGTGGAATGGAGACTCAAATAACTGTTGATTCTTTTTGAATCGTCTCTGCGTTTCAGTATTGTTCAAGACATTAAATTGCATAGGAAGTGCAGAGATTCTCTAAGTACCATTTGTACCTTTGCAGTGCCATAGTGGAATAATTCTATGTTCTGGACTGTGATTGGGGGGCTCTCCGCATTGCACGTCAAGTACGCCACTTAGCAGTATATTCAGTGGGTAGAGAAGGATAACCGGATTAGGCATCCCGGACGGAATATGACCTTTGGTCTAGCCGCATATCTCCATGCCCATTCCATTTTATCAACTCCTTGAATAGCTTTGCTGTCCGTGAGGGCAACCCCAAAATTCCAACATTGTTCAAGGCTTCTATCAAAGAACCACCTCTCCCACCTTCCTCCCAAGCACTCGAAGTCTTGTTTCTCGTGTCAGTCGAAAAGAAAACATATATTTGCGCCAAATAAGCTTCAATCAACCAATGGTTCGTGCTGAGAACGCCTCGTCGTCGCTGTCAGAAGAGAGGGTTGCATTAATCCGGACTCGCTACCCGAAAGCGGCGATGACCAACAAGTTACCAACACTGCGACATGCAACAAAAACCTACCTGAGAAGCTGAGAAATCGGATTGAAATCGTGACAGGGTGGAGGAATGAGGGGGGATGCTGATATGATCGGAGAATTCCGCCATTCTCTGAAATTTAAGCCGAGATATACAGGATTGTTCGGCCTACTTGCTTGAATGCTCTGACTTGATAACATCAGTATTGAGACAATCGAAAGAACGGAAAGCCCGCATAAGCTCTAAAACCATAATATCGAAAAATCAGCGGAGGTACCAGACATTTCTCAAAACACCCGGAAGTGGATACTGCAAGCCTTTTCGACCTCAACGCGACGAGCAGCCTTGTTGCAAACTATAGATAGCTAAGAACCATGAAATCTTTCTGATTTAGCGAAGTCTGCTATAGTAAGCCATGCAGGTAAATGGAAGACTTGGCTGTAGCGAGAGATATCTCATTGCTCGTCTGAAACTGAATCACGAGAGAGAAGGCCTGGATAATAACTTGTGCTCATCCTCAGTTGAGAGATAACACAAACTAAGAAATCGCGAGAAGACCAGGTAATGAATAAAGCCAAAAAAATATCAATGTGGTTCTCGGCGTGAAGTAAACAATCTGTCCCAAAGTCACCTTTAGCGTCTCGCTTACACACCTCTGTCGTGAGCGTAATCGATAACGTTGATGCCACTCCTCAATCTCCAGGACAGATGTCACCACTCTAACACCCTCTCAATGCGCCATATGGCACAATGCAGCAAATCATTGCAGCTTTTTTGGCTTCAGTTCCAATAGCTCTAGCAAGTCAGACCGTGTTCAGCGTGCACGATGACTTGCTGGCTTTCCCCCAGTATGAGGTCGTCTTCTCCGACTCCTTCATCTCAGACGTCGAAGCAAGCTCAATAGTCGACAAAGCTTCCGCAGCTGTGCCCGAATCTCCACGAAGCTCCGACACGAAGGGCATAGAATCGCGGTCGGACGGCACTCCCCAATCTCCTATCGATCATGCCTTCGATCCCAAGCACGAGACCTACGAACTCATGTATCTACATGGCGAACAACGCCTCTGCACAATCCCTATAGTCAATATCCCTACCAAGAACGAAACCTCCGAGGCGGAAGCAAGAGCGGCGGAGCAGAAAGAGCTGGCACGCGCCACGAACCGGGGATGGGAATTACTTCAGGAATTGGACGGACGATGTTTGTATTTCGTGTCCGGATGGTGGTCGTATGCTTTTTGCTACAACAATGAAATCACACAATTCCACCAGCTGCCTCCGCAACCTGGAAAGCCATTAATTCCACCTCAACCCGATCCCACAACGAAACAATTTGTGCTAGGAAGAGCGAAAGGGAAGGGAAAACCTAGTAAGGAAGATGAATGGGAGAATCAGATTGAGGTGCCTAAGAAGAAGGCATCGGAGGACCCTCCAAAGACGGAATTGCAGATCAAGGGCGATACGAGGTACTTGGTCCAGAAGATGGAAGGTGGGACGACTTGCGATCTCACAGGGAAGCCAAGAAGGGTGGAAGTACAATTCCATTGCAATCCACATGTTACCGACCGGATAGGGTATATCAAAGAGGTCACCACGTGTTCATATTTGTTGGTCGTATACACACCGAGACTCTGTAGCGACGTGGCATTCCAACCGCCAAAGGTTACAAAGGCGCATTCTATTGTCTGTCGAGCCGTCGTTCCGGAAGAGGATATGCAAGATCGGGCAGAGCTGAAGGAGATTGAAAGCCAGCTTGAAGCACAAGAGAAGGAGAAGCCCATCAATGTTGGAGGTGTAATTCTTGGTGCTGGGAAATGGATCAACAAGGAAGGACAGCGCATGCCTATTCCAGCGAATTTCGGACAAGAGACCCCAGGGAAGATTGTCGAGGTGATTGCTCGAGCTAAGAGCAAGCTTGAGGGTGGGAAGGTGGAAATGGCTAGTGACAAGGAACTGGCCAAGCTGGATTTGGATCCAGAGATGGTAGAAAGTGTGAAGAAGGAAGTTCAGAAGTTGGCCAAAGAGAAAGGATGGAAGATTGAGGTTGTAGATGCTCCCGGACAGATTCGCGAGATCCTCGGAATAGTGGATGGCGATGAAGATGAACCCGAGGATGAAGAAGGGAGTCAGGAGGTATTCTACAAGGACGAGTTGTAATATATGTTTAGGCGGCGTTTACCTCAATGATACCTTTTCGTACATCTGGAGTTCTTATTCCCATGATTTTTGCTCGTCTTTTCCGGAAGAGCCAGCCACAGGATGCTGAGCTTTGGAAGAATAGCTTTTGTCTCTCCAAATCATTTACAGCTTCCCAGGGACAATAGAGGCATTGACCTGCAGAGCACATTCCAGAATGAGAGAGCCAGCAGATAACCTGTCCATAGCTGTCAGTCATGCAAGTGAGCCAGATGACAGCAAGATCCCGAAGGCACGGAATATCAACGGCGTTCAAACCCTAAACGTCTCCTTCTTGCTTCCCATCTGCCAGACCAGCGTCAACAATTATCCGCGAATGCTCAATTACATCTCCACAGGATCCTAATCACGTCCATCAACCGATGCATTCTCTATTCATTCGTAAATATACAGTGGACAGGCCAGTCATTCCAACCAGACCAAATCCTCCCTGCCACATCCTCATTCATACATCGCCCCATCTAGTGAGCTCCCGCCTTCTTGGTATCCTTCTTCTCATCTGCCTCTGCGTTCTTCAGGAAGTCCCTGTAGCATATTAGACCATGTTTTGTACCAATTGAGTCCGGGGCTGTTGTAAGACATACTTGATGAAGCTCTCCTCGTCAGGACTCGAAGCATTGATCGGAGGTCCCTGAGTCTTCTTTGCGGTCGATCCTCCCATTGATAGAGCAGTTCCCCCAAAGAGCGCACCAAGCGTGATCATTGCGAGCTGTATCAGACCGTCGTTAGCTTCCAATTCCAATTCCTCTGGCCTGCGGTATTTCTGGGTATTGAGGGTTGCCGGACGGAGGGAATTGGGAGTACGAACCACATGGGAGCCGACCTGGCGACCGGCGATGGTGTACATTTGGACCATGTTTGCGGATTGAAGCTGGGAATGTGCAGAGTTAAGTTGAGGCGGATTTGGTGGGTGGATTGAGCTTCGTTGTTGCGATGCTCATTCTCGAGAGTTCGAAGTCCCTTGGCGCGCTAGGGAGCACACGTGATATCAAAATATTTTGGTTCTGGATCTAATGGATTCTACGAGCATAATGAGCAGTTTGCCTTCACTAAACATGTGTATTTACTGCAAAAGTATATGAGCATCGTATCAATGGCCGAAAAGCTTCTCGTTCTTCCCCTTGGCTCGGAACTCTTGCAATCTCTTACTTAATCCATGTGAAAGAGAAGTCACATCCAAGAACAAAAGTAGACTGTCCAAGCTCTGATTCATTAATCACCTTATCTTCTTCCCCTTCGAATCTTTCCTTGATATCCTCTTTGTTTCCCACTTCTCCCAACCAGCTTGGCAAAGATCCTCCTCAACAACCAGATCTCTCATCCTGAATAATCTTGTAGGATATTGCTCTAGTATCCAGTCCAATAACCCACTCTGCCTCACTACAGTCGTGATTGCAAACCACGATACAGCGCTCAGAGATCCAGCCAGACATCCAACCATGACCTGCTTCTCCGTATGGTAATTCAAGTATATTCTGCTCCAAGCAACCAATCCAGCACTCGCCAATGCTAACCCGGATAACAACACTCTCGAAACCATAGTTAACGGTGTATGCGAAGGTGTAGGCTTCTTCGGAACATGTCGAAATAGGAGGAAGAGCGTCAAGCTCAGCGAGAAGAAGGCCACGAACTGGGCATGCGAAGATGGCATGCCGTATCCCTTTCCATGCATTTGCTTCGGTCTTTCCTCCTTCAATATCCTTTTGAGTGCGAAGTTCAAAGCTTCACATGCCATCTGTCCACCAAACATCATGAGGATCTCCATCTCGCGAGTCGACCATATCAAGGTCGCGTAGACGACACATAGCCCCTGGGGAACGAGGGCCAGCCATGCGCAGAAGTATGATATCGGATCGTTGGGATCCTAGACATGTTAGCAGATAATATCCATAGGCAACTAACTCCTTACATAGTGAACGTGTGTCAAAGACAGAGATGCTAGAGGGGCAGTGTCGGTCATGATTCATACGCCGCGGTAGGATGTAGTGATTGGAAACTGGTGAGAATTCGGACGAAATTCAGAGGTGAGGAGATAGACACTACGGCTACTTAAAGGCGCAGTCTATGTCCCAAGGTTTGTAATAGGAGAGTTCTGAGGTCTTGAAGCACCTCTAAAGTCAAAGATATTCTTAAACAAGGCGATGTGAAGCGTTAAAGCGGCTCTCGAAGAGAATACGCTAGTCGACTCGGACATCTACCGCGGGGGAATCAACATCGATAATATTTCCAACTGTCGCCACTTCTACCATATTCTTTTCAAACACAAGATTCTGGCACGCAGCTACAATTTCTTTTATTCATACTTATGAACCTCACCGTATTCCCTTCGAAATTTGTCCCTCTTTCCAGGATCGACCGGTGACACTCTGCTTACCATGGAGGATGAACGACAGGAAGAACTGGACTGTATAGCAGCCATCTTTCCCGAGATTCTCGTGGATCCCAGTAATCCATACTCCGTATCATTGGAAATCCCAGTCCATCCAACTTCTCCCGTCAAAGTCCTCTTCCCAGCATCCTCTGACGGCTTTATCCCTACCCCGCCACTCTCGATCCACTCCGATCAAGAAGGCAAAGGCGTTCCAGTTCCCGCGAATGCTGTTGAGTCACAGAATCTTTCTTACCTACCGTCTCTTAAATTGCGCATAACTCTGCCAGAAGAGTATCCCGAGAAAAAGGCGCCGGTATTTGAACTCTCTGCGACTCCAGCATGGCTCGCGCGCAAACACCTCGACGAGCTACAAGCGAAGGGAGAGGAGATGTGGGAGGAGGCAGGTCGTAGCTCTGTGGTTTATGGATACATTGATTTCCTGCAACAAGAAGCTGAAAATGCTTTTGGGTTTGCAGAGGGAAGAAATCTAGAGGTCCCTCAAGACTTCAAGATCTCCCTTTTGGATTACGATATCAAGGCTACTCAGGCGGCATTCGAGAAGGAGACATTTGATTGTGGTGTTTGCCTTGGTAGGCAGTCGGCGCGGAAGTTGTTGTACCCCTACTGATTTTCATAGATCCCAAAAAAGGTACCGTCTGTCACCGAATGATCGATTGCGGCCATGTCTTCTGCGTTCAGTGCTTGCAAGACTTCTACAACAACGCCATCGCGGAGGGAAACCTGGCTGCCGTCCAATGTTTGACATTCGGATGCGCGAAGAAGCGTGGAGACGAACAAGTTGCGAAGGGCAGAAAAGCCAAGACACAACTCAGTCCTAGCGAATTGATACAAATACCTCTGGAGCAGGATGTGGTCACTCGATTCGTCAAATTGAAGCACAAGGCAGAGTTGGAATCGGACAAGAATACGGTATACTGTCCGCGAAAATGGTGTCAAGGTGCTGCACGATCGAAGAAACACCGGAAACCAGTTGGTTTTGAGGATGCCGAGAGCGATGGTGAAGATGACGAGGCGACATCAAAAGGCTATGTTGCTGGCACCGATCGTCTCTGCATCTGTGAGGACTGTTCCTTTGCCTTCTGCAGTCGATGTTATCAAGGCTGGCATGGGGAATTGACAACTTGCATGCCGAGAAAAGACAATGGAGAACTCACCGAGGAAGACAAGGCGTCGCTGGAATATCTCAATCTCCACTCCACGCCATGTCCCACCTGTTCTGCCCGAGCTCAGAAGACTCATGGCTGCAATCATATGATTTGCTTTAAGTGCCATAGCCATTTCTGCTATCTCTGTTCAGCATGGCTTCCACCAGCAAATCCTTACAATCATTACAATAACAGATCCTCATCTTGTTACTACCGACTCTGGGAGCTTGAGGAAGGTGATGGAGAAGACGCGGGTCAGGGCTTTGGCGGAGAACGACCAGTGGAGCTTCACGAAGATGAGGAGGAGGACGTAGAAATCGAGCTAGAACCAGCCGTCGAGGTTCAGGTTCCCGAGATTGTCGAGCCAGAAGAGCCACGAGAAGCACTTGAACCACTTCAACGAGAGGGTCCTCTTGTCTTACGAATCAACCATGTTCCAGCTCCTCCTCCACCTCCTGCTCCCGAGGTCCCTGTACGTGCTGCTCCAAATCGCGGCCCTCGACGAGAGCGAGCACCAGTTAATCCACCCAATCAACGGCGGGTAGTACGCCAAAGAAACGTGGTAGCAGGGGCTCGACGTCTTGGAGATGCCGAGGAACGCGAGGCGTTCGAAGAGAGAAGAGCAGAGCAAGCACAGCAAGCTTGGGTCCAGATGTTCGTTCAGATGGCCATGAATGATGAAGAGGATCAGTTGGAGAGTGACGATGAGGAAGATCCTGCTGCTTGGGAGATTCCCGTTCGGTGACGGGATGTGAATATGGGCGGGAGTTTAGCTGATTCGCTTGATTGCATAAAATAACATAGCGTAGGCGTTTGGGGAATTTGAGCATTCATCGGTATGAGCGATACGATGCTCGTCTCTGGATGAAGTAGATGATTTAGATGTAAATAAACAAATATTCATTCGCATGTGTCCCCTGTTGCTACGATCTTACGCGAGAGCCTGCCTGAATTGCTTCTGGTCTTCCAGAGCATGGGTAAATATTAAGATTATTGCGACGAAATCATGCCAGGCTCCAGAGCCAGAATAATAGTATAATATAATACCTGTGTCTGAAGATGGAATGTCTGACTCGCAAGCAGCCGCGGAGCTCAACGCCTAGTGGGGGAGACTCGGCAGAAAGCCAAGAATAGCCCGGCCAAGACATGTCGATCAACCGTCTTTCTTTTCCATCTCTCTTGCGGTGGGGTTGTGCTATTCTTCTTACCATAACGAAAATCAAGGTATCAGTGTACCTTCTCCCAATTCTTGCTTCTCCTTCAGCTGAAAGGACAATATCACATCTCGATGCATTTGCTGCGCCCAGACCTTCCAGGTCTGATAGAGGCTGTGTCACGTCGCACTATTGTTTCTAGTGTAGCCCGCAGCGCTGAAGCCAACAGAAGACAAGTTGGATTTGGCTCGTATTATCGTTTGCTTCACCTTGTTTCTACTTTTGTTTCCTATCTCTGGCTCTTTGATTATTCACTCGTTTTGCTTTAGATTCCGTCTCTCTTTCGATTCCACTCACCTGTCAATTGCTCACATCTATTTCTTGATCGTGATCTTCAATCTCTCTCAATAGCGCTCTGCAAACGTGCGAAATCTACCATGGCTTTACCATCCTCACTACTAGCTAGTATCTTCCTCTTTTCTCTGCCTCACCTCGCCTTCGCGGCCACAGACAACGGCGATGAATGTTCTTGCTTCCGGACGAACGGCTCCTCGCAAGGCTATTTCCTTAACCATCAATTCCACGACTACCGAAATGTTGCTGGAGCTTCAAGTCCGCCCGCCTTGACCAGCAATGCGACAAATGCGACGAACGCCCTTGCGACATCTTCATTCTTCCTCGAAGATCAGTGGAAAAGCGAGTGGACGGTGCAGAATTGGAACAATAGCGATACTTTAAATTCGTCTGGAGCTTCAATGTTCATGGTCAATACGCCGAATAATGTCTACATCGGTACAGCTACCCAGTCTCGAGACCCTGGACTTCACTAACAAGCAGCAGAACAGAGCAATGACAATTCCCCAGACTACACATCCTACCTAACCCTCCGCACCGCCCGCCACGAAACCTTCCAATCCGCCGCAGAGATCGACTCCGTAGAGCAAGACTTCCACTACATGTCCGCGCGCTTCATGGCGCGGGTGATCGGCTCCCCTGGAGCTTGCGCAGGCATGTTCACGTATCTGGCGGGAGATACTGCGTCCGATGTGCAGGAAGCAGATATCGAGATCCTGACGCGCGATCCGCGGAATAGGGTCCAATATACCAACCAACCCTCCGTGAATAAAGCCGGAGACGACGTCCCGCAGGCGACAGTCAACGGTACGAACCCAGGAGGGAGGGACTGGACGCTGTGGAACGTTTACCGGGTGGATTGGATGCCGAAGATGAGCAGCTGGTATGTGAATGGGGAGAGCGTAGCAAATATCAGTTTCCAGACGCCGAAGGATCCAGCGGGGTTGATTGTGAATATGTGGAGTGATGGGGGTGTGTGGACGGGGAATGTGAGTCTCTACGACGAGGCTTTCTTGCAGATACAGTGGATTGAGCTGGTTTATAATACGAGTGGGCCTTATGGAGGGTTGGGAAACAGGAAGAGGGATGAGAAGGGAGCTTGGGGAGTTCTGGAGAAGAGGAAGGGTACGCCGGGGTGTAAGGTGGTTTGTGGTGTGGACGAGCAGGTTAATGTTACGGGGACGCCGGCGTTGCTTTATAATAATACGGGAGATGCCGCGATGGGATGGAAGGGGGAGGGGATCGGGAGCTTGGGCTGGATACCGATGGTCTTGGTTTGTGGTGCGGTGTTTGGGTATTTCTAGGTTGGATATGAATGGACATATCATATGGGATGGGATAGGATACTTATGGCGTTTAGATGGCAAAACTACAGGAAAATCCCTGGCAAATGAGACGATATGTCGATGGTTTAATCTTTGATCATACTTCCAATCAAGCGGAATGCTTTGTGTCAAACTTATAAAATGTTGTCCACGTACTCATAGGTATTTACTCCTCAATGCCTGGCTGATAGAGCTCATCCTACTCGCCATTCCCCCTCCAGCTTGCATATTACTAGCTAGAGCTTCTTCCAGAGCAGACTGTGTCACCGAGGCATCTTTTTTCGTCAGTATTATTCCCATGCTCAAGAAGAAAGTCTTACCATCGAGATCACTAAAACTACTCCCCATACTAGGCGTCCCATCACTTCCCTTCCCACTTCCTTTCCCAGTCCCAGCTAACTCTGCCGTCCTTCGAGGACTCAGTGGACCAACCGGCCTGTCCCCTCTGACATGTATGTCTCTTCGAGGAACAGCCGAAGCAGGTGTCGAGCTAGCCGAGGAATCAGATGTCTGCGACAAATCTACCTGTCTTTTATTGGTGTTTGTATGCCCCGTCTTCCTTGCAATATTTCGAGGATCACCTCGAAGTGTAGCGCTTGGATCTTGATGTAGAATCGGCATAAAGGCTGGTTCATCATCTGAATCTATCGGGTCTGGAGAATTTGGTTGTTGGCCAGTCTTCTTGGCATAGCGTGGAGGACGATTCCGAAGAAGTCGGGATTGATGAGTAGGTATAGAGTCGGAACTTGAGGATGAAGACGAAGAGAGAGGAGGCGATTCTGTAACTGGCGGAGGTCGAGTCTTTGGAGTTGGTGAGAGAGATATTCTCAGTGTGGCATGTTGTGGACGAGGACTGGTCTGGGCAGGTAGATTTCGTGATGTGATGGTTGTATTTGCTGATGAAGTACGGGAGAAGGGCGGCGCCAAAGGTCGTCCGGAAGTAGAGGATTCGTTCTTGGGCAGAGGAGAGTCTCTCCGTGATGATAGAGCAGATGTAACTCGCGGACCTGGGACGTCAGCTTTAGTCGTAGCCACGACTGGAGACTTACCTCCACCTGAACCTGTCCTCCTCATCCCTTCTCCGCCAACAGACTCGGAGTTATTCCATGGAACTGGAGATGGAGCAGCAGATCCTTTCGATACACCAACTTTTCTCATCTGTGCTCGCACTTGTAGGAGTTGTCTTTCGTAGAGCCATGCTGCTTGTTGGAGGAGGAAGGCAAGAGTGACTTCGAATTTCGTTGCTCTAAAATTGTCAGTTTGTCCTTGGAGATTAATGGGCAACTAACAGTCCATTCCCTATTAATGTTAGCCGTATTTCGCAGACATTCATGAAACACTTACAGTCAATATCACTGTTCTTCGAAGCTTTCGAGAGGATCTTCCACAAGGCTTTGTCTTTCGAGGCATCCCATTCAACCTGAAGGTCAGCAATAATCCCTTAACTTCCAAGAAAACATACTGATAACGGGTCTACAAAGTCCCCACGAGCAAATGGAAGTCTTATAAAGACTGTATAAGACGGATCTGAACTCATGATAGTTGTTTACTAGGGAAAGAGTTGAAGTCGGAAGTGAGGCTGTCACTTTCCTTATCGCACGATTAGCATCCGCAGCCCCAGCCCCAGCCTTGGCAACGGCCCCACGGGAGCCACCTTTAGCTCAGCCCAGTTTCCCATCATCTTGCCCTGATCATCACTGAATCCCCTCATTCAACCATCAGCTCTGCTTTAGTCGTCTCTCCTTCAATCGCCGTCGCCGTCGCCGTCGCCGTCGGGTCAACAGATGCTACTTTGACTGCCAGCCATCATGCAGCGCTCAATTCCTTTCTTTCTCTCCTTCCTCGTCGGCTTCCTGGTTTGCATAGTGCCTTTTACTGCTGCCTTCGCAGTTCCGTGGACGACCGATAACAATAAATTCTTTACTACCCAAGGCCAGCATGTCGCAGAACATCAATCGCATAAGTCAAATAGTATCTTCCCCAAATGGACCTGGATACGAGATACTGCGATCGTGAAACTCTTTGGCCCGCCTCCAACAGCCAGCCAACCCAGCAATGAGAAGCCCACGCGACCAATCACTTCCCAACTTCCAGCGACTCTTCTTGCGAAATACGGAGGAGATGTAGTTCTTCGATTCAATTTGAGCTCTGCCGCAGAGGAGACAGCATTGGCAGAGGCTGCGGACACATTGTTCCTGGATGTTTGGGAATTTACCAACAATTGGGCTGACGTTCGATTGAGAGAAGACGATGTACGTTTGATACATGGTGTCACCATGGAGTTTAAGGATGCATACTAACATTTATAGGTCCCTTCTCTTCTAGGACTTTTGCCCAAATCCCTTCAAACTGCCTACTCGAACTTGATGCCCGATTTGGCCAGAACCATCTATCAATCATATCCTTCTATCGCCTTTCCCGAGCCGCAACCATCGCTGATACGTCCGGACCGTTCATTTACACCAAATTTGAGGGCATCAGATGGAGTTGACAATATATTCTTCCAGGATTACCAACCATTTTCTGTCTTGGTCCCATGGATGCGACTGATGGCTTCAATGTTCACTACCCATGTTCGAATGATTAGCATCGGGACGTCCTATGAAGGTCGGGATATTCCAGCACTTCGAGTAGGGGTTTCTCCGAACCTTCCACAGGACGATGATGACACCAGGAAGACAATTATCATTTCTGGTGGATCACATGCTCGAGAATGGATCTCGGTAAGCACTGTGACATATATTGCTTGGTCTTTAATCACTTCATACGGAAAGTCCCCGGGAATCACCAAGCTTCTCCAGGAGTTTGATTTTGTGTTTATCCCAACCCTCAATCCGGATGGATATGTTTATACCTGGGAGAACGATCGTTTGTGGCGAAAGAACCGTCAACAAACCAGTCTTCGATTCTGCCGTGGTCTTGATCTGGACCGCACTTTTGGGTTCGAATGGGATGGAACCACGTACCAGAGCAATCCGTGCTCAGAAAGCTATCCAGGAGATGAACCATTCCAAGCTGTTGAGTCGCATAGATTCGCGGAATGGGCTAAGAATGAAACAGATAACAATGGGATCAAGTTTGTCGGATTCCTCGACTTGCACTCATACTCGCAGCAAGTCCTTTACCCTTACTCATACTCTTGCAACGCCGATCCACCAAGTCTAGAGAATCTTGAAGAATTGGGTATGGGGCTTGCCAAGGCCATCCGGATATCAAGCGGCGAACAATATAGCGTTGCGTCTGCTTGTGAAGGAGCCATATCTTCCAGGAAGCTCAAGGGTACAGGTGGATTTTCCCGCATGGAAACTGGTGGTGGATCAGCCATCGATTGGTTCTACCATGAGATGCGAGTCCGATACAGTTATCAGATCAAGCTTCGGGATACTGGAAGCTATGGGTTCTTGCTGCCGAAAGACAATATCGTGCCAACAGGAGAAGAAGCATTTAATGCCGTGAAGTACTTCGGGGACTTCTTACTTGGCAACAAAGGGATTGAATCGACACTCTTCCCCGAGGCCTACCCAGCAGAATTGCCGTCTAAAGTGTCAAACAGCGCAGACCAACTTGTCGAAGTTGAAGACGAGGTGGAAGATTACAACTGGGAGTTGAGACGGAGGAGGAGGTAGGCGATTGTGTATGTACAATTGGCGTTATATATGGGCCCTTGATAGGTGGTTGCCTTGGCTCAAGGAGGTTGAATCTATGGCGTTCGGGGTTGGTGTTTGAGTCAACAAGTCTTCGGTTCAAGGGTGGTCAATCCCATAATGCAATCACGATTTGATTTCTGTTTATTCTGAGCCTTCTGGCCAAGCGCATTTCGTAGTAGCCGAGAGAAAAGGGGGAGTACCTCGGATACGGCTTGGCGAACTAAGAAGGCGTCTTCTTTTTGAACATAATATTATCCCTAACTTTATTATCACGGAACTTTTCAGCCGAGTAAGTCATTCCAAGGGAGGAGCCGTTCCTGTGAAATGGAGCGGGACCTGCCCACGTGACCATCCTCGATCAGCTCATCATGAAAGTATAAATGTACACCATCCATTGCCCCTCCAAAGAAGTAGATCGAAGGCCCAAATATACCCATTCCGGTACCACTTAATGTGCTGGCAGTTGTGGGGTGCAATCCAGTCGCAAGACCAAGCTATTTTCATCCCGATCTATGAGATCACTAAATGCCCTCTAGATCGAACCGCCTAGAATTTCACTTTCGGGAAGAATGGGAAAGTGCGACCGTTTTTCACACGGAAAGTATATTTCCATCTTCTTAAACCTTCGTGGCATCTTCACCACATTGTAAAACCAACATGCAGACGTCGACGAGTTGTATATGTCTAGCTGACGATCGTGAGTGAGAGAGGGAGAGGAAGCGACCATGGATAACTTCGAGTATCAGGACCAGGCGAAGAGGCTCAATGAGGTAAGATAACATCCCATGTCGAGCCAACAATTCAATTGAGAAGATATTGTGCATAGCTAACATCTTGTGGCTTGTCATAGCTTCGACGAAGGTCCGCGGAGCAGCAGAATTGCCAACAGGATGTTTTGAGCTCGGCTGGTATTGATATTGGCAAGGAGACGGCTAAGGATCCGTTGATTTCGTCGATTCCGGAGAGGTATGCACCGAGTGGCTTTGGAATAATAGATATTCTGGTACGCTTCCTTGTCGTTTTGTTAATCCCCCATTTCGGGTCTTGGATTCTCCAGGTCGCAGACTGCCATGGCCACGCCAGATTTCGCAGCCGTTTCTTCTCAGATCTTCGCATGAAATTATCGGCTAACATCACCCCAACAGCTCCAAGTCTACCAACGTCCAAACCCCCAAATAGAAATCGGAAACGTCGACAGCAGCGTCGCCCTCGTCCTCTGCGACTCTGATTCCCCCGACCACCCAATCGTCTACTGCTCCGAAGCATTCGAACGACTCACCGGCTACACCAGCTCCGAAATCCTCGGCCACAACTGTCGATTCCTCCAACATCCTCCACAGGTAAAGCCTCCAGCCGATAGGAAGGTGAATGAAGCAAATGAGTTGGCTAGGAAGCAGATCCGGGCGAAGATTGACGTGGGATTGGAGGCTAGGGTACATTTTGTGAATTATAGGAAGGATGGGAGTTCGTTTACGAATATTTTGACGGTGATTCCGATCACTTGGGAGGGGAGGAATTATATTGTGGGCTTTCAGGCGGATGAGGGAAGGCTTTATCGGTGATGAGAGTAGGAATGGCCGAAGGAAATCCGTTGAAGAGCCAGGAATTGTACAAATTAACCGTGGAGAGGACACCAAGTGTGTAGGCATTAGACTACTAGATCAAATTGGCAACTGACTGCCGAATTCGAAAAATCGCTTCGTTGAAATACTCCAAGGTCCTGTACAGAGAATGGAAGATCTCGGTTTCTGGGGAAAATCTGCCAGTGAACGTTTACGTATGGTTTGGGAATGGCATTTTCTCCATTTTGAGGGGAATGCAAGTCCTGGAAAATACCTACCGACAGCTGAACAAAAATATCCAAATATCAAGCCTCTGTGCATATCAGCCATTTACTGCTCCAGCAACTCTCTTTACTTTTGAGATAATGTTTTGATACTTTGGCTACCGGCAGTTATCGTAAAATACACTGCTACTCGCTTCCATACTCCAAACTAACATGCTTCGCTTCGATCTCCCTTCCAATGTTGACATCACCCAGAGAAAAGGGGCTGCAAGCGAGGCTTAGTCCAGCAACCTGATTTTCGTCCGTGCACCGAAAGTGGGGGATCTCAACATCTCTCATCTTCAAGAACCGATACATGCAGCAAATATTTGGTACCTAGCACTTATCAGATTGCGACCGGCGGGTAAATCTGGTAATGTTGAAATCAGGACTCTCCTGATAGGAATTCAAAGCTGACAATGAGCAGGAAGAAGAGGCTATGACATGCTTCATTCCAGAATACTTCGAGAACAAGTTCACCGTCTTGGGCTGCTCAGCAGAGCTAAAGAGACAAGTTTGAAAGCTCTGGATTCTTCTTTCTGAGAAATCTCCATCAAGGAACATCTCTGTCTGGACTGGACCCGAATTCTTCCATCAACACGCCCCCAGACAACATTCTACCACCAAAATGCCCCTCCAAATCCCCCCTCCCCCTCGCAATCTCCTCCTCAAACCCACACCCCTCACACAACAAACATTCTCTTCCTTCGGAACCGTCATCTCCAACCCCTCACCCTCACTCATCCCCTCCTCCACCCTCACACCATCATCCATTCCCCCAAGCGCAGTCCAAGCCAACCAAGGCTCCGCCCTGAAATACCTCGACGTCACCCGCATGCGTGATCTCTACTCGCAGGCGCCGAGTGCTGTTCCCTCGAAAGTGGTCATGAATATGTTTGTTTGTGCGCCCAGAGACCTGTTACCAATGACTGCGACCGGGAAAGGGAAAGCGGGATTGGATTCTGACTCGGGAGGTGGTATTTTCCCAGTTGAGATCCTAGAACGCCATCCATATACGACGCAAACGTTCATTCCGCTCGGTATCTCCCCGTCCGAAGCCCAGCACGTCCGGTACCTCGTCGTTGTCGCGCCCTCTTTGCCTCCTTCTCTACTCGACACTGGATTTCCTGTTCCGGATCGAGAAGGAGATGAGCTTCCTGGTAGAGGTCTACCTGATCTGGAGAATGTGAAGGCGTTTGTAGCTCATGGAGGTCAGGCTATTACGTATGGGGCGGGGACGTGGCATGCGCCGATGGTGGTGCTTGGGGATAGGGCGGTGGATTTTGTGGTTGTGCAGTTTGCTAATGGGGTTGGAGGGGAGGATTGTCAGGAGGTGGTGTTTGCTGGGGAGGAGAGCGGGAGTATTGGGGTGTTGGTTGAGTGGCGTGTGGGTGAGAAGAGGGTAGGTGCGAAGTTATGATGGGAGAGGGACTGAATTTATGTTGTAGAAGGAGGTGGTATGGAGGTTTGGAGAGCAGAAAGTATTGTTGCAATGGACGACGCTCAGAGAACGAGAGAGACGTCCATGCGAATATCATGGATTTGGAGCTCGAGTCTGTTGACGTTCTGAAGTCCAGGAACCTTCTTTGGCTAAGTGGGCTTCTTTCTACTTCCAAGAGCTAGCTCTTGTTTTCAAAAAGAACAGAGATGTTGAAATCCAGATATTGATACATGATAAAACAAAGAACATTTTCAATACCCAGGATTCCGGTACCGAATCTAGAAGACTAGAAGGAGCATCAAGAATCGAGCAAAGTGTCTGGACATTTAAGACAGAAAATAAACATAATGTTCACAGCAAATATACCTAAGTTCAAACACCCCATCCCAATATCCTGTCCAAAATCTACCTCAATTTTTCTTTCCACCTCCACTACCCTTCCCTCCACTCCCTCCATCCTTTCAGAACTTTTTTTTTCCATCCCTACATCGTCAAATCACATCCTAACCCTCCCCCTCGCCTCGTTTCGGGCCCCTGAAACCCCTTCCCCTGAAGCAAGCCTATGGGTTTATCTACATGGCCGGTCCAAGCACACAAATCCACATTCTTCCCTGTGCTATTTGCTTGCAGCTAAGAATTCCTCAAATCGAAATACTACCTGTGCAAATGCTGTAAGAATAGCCAATAAACAACTTCATATTTTAATACTATTTTCCAGTGTCTTTGCAGTTTGCGATTATTTTTGATACCGGTTGTAATGTACGGAGGTAGGAAGATGCTCGATCGGGCCCCACTGGACTCGCCCTCAGGCGAGTATTCCAGGCGTCCAGGCGTCCAGGCGTCAAGCGGTAAATTCCAGGGCGGGCAGGGGAGGGGAAATTTCCGATGCATGTCTCAGACGACGACGACGACGACGACAACGAAGCCGAGGATGAGGATGAGGACAACGCACACTGAGCGCAGAGGAAAGGAGAGTCGCACGACAGGTGTTGGCTTGAGACGAATCGAAAGGTGCGCACTAATTTCTGCGTATGTGACTGGAGGATGGGTGTGAGGGCGAGTGGATGGCCCCCTGCTGTTGCTATTCCTGTTCTTGTTCCTGTTCGTGTTCAGTCGTTCAGCTGGTGAGTTGGCTGTTTCTGTTTCTGTTCCTGATGGCCGACGTCGGTATTGTTGTCGATGTCTGCGATGACCATGGTGTATCGATCGATGTCTTTCGTTGTCAGTGCTTGAGCGCATCTGTAGTCAGGCTGGGCTGGTTGTATTCCCGTTCGAAGTAGGTGTAAGTCAGTGAGTGATCGCACGTCCTGAGTTCAATTCGTCACTTCAGTTCACTTTGTTAAGGTATTTTCATATTTGATTTGTGTGATTTGTTTGATTTGGTTTCATTTCCTCAAAAGTCCCTATATCCCTGAAAAAGTAGTATCCAAAGCTGGATATCCCTATATATATGTGCAGAAAAGAAGTGTACAAACATTTGATTTTTCCTGTTATGTCCAAACGAGTGTTGTCGGAGCCTAAACTCCAATATCCCATCCCGAGCCCCATCTATGGTATAATTTGTCCGTATCCAGTGTTATCCCAAAGTCCTTTGTCATTCATGGGCAGGCTTGCAAGGCCATGCACTTTTCATAAGTCATTGAACATCGCGGCACGCAAGCGGCGCAGACGTACGTACATCCCAACATCCAACCAACTCCGGAATCTCACTCCCACTCCAAAGAAAGAGAAGAGAAGAGAGAGATACAAGCAAAGGCAAGGCTATGTGTGTCTGTTGAATTTATGCGGTGACGAAGTCACGGGACATCTTTGCGACGAGACCACGACGGCGCTCGTTGCTGACGGTGCCGAGGAGGCAGACGAGGTCGGATCCGTCGGTGCTGAGAGTGGCAATGTCATCCCACTTGTTGTAGGCGTTGGTGCAGGGGAATGTCTGGCAGCCAGATACCGGGGTGCTGCTGTGGAGAGGGAAGATCTCCTTTACGCCGTTGGTGTCATCTGGGTTGACGATGGCAGAGACATCAAAGTAGGTGGCGCCTGCGAAGCCATCGAAACGGACCTCGCCGAGCATGCCTGGGACGTTTTCGGCGCCCTCGGAGACGGAGTACCAGTTGCCAATCCAGCCGGTTGGGAAGGTCTGGTTGGCGGTCTCAGAGCCGGGGATGACGAGCTCGGGAATGCTCTCAAGACCAGCGTTCTGGGTGAAGATGATGGTGCGTTGAGTGCTGTCCTGGTTGACGAAGTGGACTGTGCCAGCAGAGGCGAGGGTTGCAAGCGCGGTGGCTGCGAAGATGGTGCTGAAGAATTGCATCTTGTGAATGATTGTGTTGATGATAGAAAAGTGAGTTTTTTCTGTCAAGTTGGTCGATCTAACTGAGCTTATTTGTGAAGCAAGAGTACTGGATCGATGATCTATGTATATATGTTGAGTCGTCGAGACTGTTCTGTTGCTGTTTTGAGACGGGCGTTCTGTTTGTCGTCGAGACAAGGTTGGTATGTTGTAGCAAAAGGAGTGCTGGTGATGATGTATGATCACAGATCGATGTTGCAAAGAATGAATGAAGGAACGTCCGTCGTCGTCGTACCAAAAAGAGTCAATAAAGCCAAAAGGATTGTGGTTGAAGGAGGAAAAAAAGGCTGGAGGGGGGAATGAGAGAACTCATATATGGGCATGGCAGCCAAAAGTTTCCTTCTACCCAGCGGACAAAGCTGCGGGCCAGTGCTCGGCTTGCCATCAGGGACACTGGTGGGGAGGATGGCGGGTCATCGTTAGGGTTTTCTTTCTCGCCGGCGGCAGGATTTGCGGCATCCAGAACGTTGGATCCATAGAATGGAGGTCCTTCTAAGACCTGGTTGGGCCCAGCGGTTGGGACCACGTACCTTTTGCGCAAGGGTGGTGGTCGAGGATGTTACCTTCTTACCAACAGTTTCTTTTGGCGTGAAAGATGGGATAGGATGGGGAGCTGCCCGACTTACTCGACGAGGGAGGGTAGGGAGGAGCCGGGAGCAAGTACTGCAGATTTCGGAGCCAAGCTATGCTTCAAGAGGCAGGATGACATGAGCCAGGCAGACTTAGCAAGAATTAGCAAGATATTCGCAAGTCAAGAGAACTGAGAAGAAGAGATTTACTGGATGTCCCACTGTTGCGCTCAAACGTTGATTGGCCTCAGAGCGGGCTAGTACCTGAGCCAGTGACTAGCATACCAATGATCCCATGCTTCCCATGTTTTCTAGAGGCCGATGAGAGTCCACTAAAACCCCACTAAGTTCCGCTGAACTACACTGGTGCATCGGGTGCCTGTCCGAAGTCGCCCGTGCCTGGCTTGTGCCTGGGCTGAACTTGAACTCAAACTCTGTCGAGAAGTGGTTTGTGTGTGAGTGGAGATCGGCAGCAGCTGAGATGGGCCAATTGGGGAAGGGCGGGAGATTCTCATGCTTCCCGTTGGAACGTTGGAAAAGATACCTTGACTCGATGATCCGCTGACAGAGCGTTTGGGTGCATGCGTAGGGTGGCAGGGGAAGGCAGAGGGTGGGCATCACTTGTGATAGAGGGAGAGAGAGGGAAGGGAACATACCGAAGAAGAGAAGAGGTCCGCCGAACGTCTGAACAGAACAACGAATGAGACAGAAAACAGCCGAGGACAACAAAAAGAGAGACAAAACAAAACAACAGCATCCCAAAACCTGTTTTTTTTCTCCAAAAATTATACTTTTGTTTCTTGAAACCGGAGACTCCATTCCATCTCCGGGCCTCAGACGAACTTTCTCTTCTGTGTGTTGAGCCCACGAGGTGTGGGTGATGTCCAGGATCCTCACAGGGGGCTTGCCAACTATGTTCTGTGCTGCCCTGTCCTGCCCTGTCCTGCCCTGCCAAGCAAAGCAAGCAAGAGAAAGAACCCCTGGAGGCGTTCACAGCGCACTGCACCCGACCCGGCAAGGCAAGAGCCACGCCACGTCAGTGTCAATTCTCCGTTATCCCAATCGCGCGTCCTTATCTCACGCATCAACTATCCGCCCGAGGTAAGGTACGGTACGGTACTGTACTGTACAGTACAGTACAGAAAGGTAACAGCCGACAGGGCTTGCACTGATTTGGTAGGTATGCCCGCTATGTATATGTAACAGGCACAGGGATAAAGAGGGATTTTTATTCAATAGTTTGTGCAAGAGGTCTGGACCTTTTCAGAGGCACAGCATAAAGATATGCCGCCCGTTTCCCCTTTCCCAGTTTGTGCGCAGCTATGCTCATGCCAAGGTCGACATAAAACTCTGCACTTCTAGTGCATATTCTTTTGGTGGTTGAGTCCGTCTGCTCGCTTACGGCTAAATACTCGGATGAAGACCGTTTGCCGTTACCGTTGCAGTACTACTGTAAGTACTCTGAAGGTATGAATTGTGGATGGCTCGCTGTGTTGGTAGATAGATAGGTAATCATGACTTGCTTGAATGACTGGCAATTCCGCTAGAAGACCGCTGAAGAAATCAGGTGGAGCTGGATATCCGAGGTCTAACGGAGTATTCAGGATGCTGGGATAATAATTGCTAGATCGCGTGAAGATTTCGCAAGGAGGACGAAAGAAGGTATGGTATGCGACCAGAAAAGCATGTGAAAAGGCGAAAAGTCGTTCTCAAAGAGGAAGACTGAAAGCGAGGCGAGGTGAATTTTTCATCACACGCCCGATAGAAAGTATCTATGCCTACAGAGGAAGGTTTGCTGCGAAGTTTTAACTCTTGGACTCGGCTTCTGCTTCTGCTTACCCAGCGTGACCGGCTACGGGATACTTTTCGCCTCCTTCCCTTCCTTCTCTCTACCATTTCCCTTCTTGGCTTTTTTACCCCCAACGAAATGATTGAGACTTTCCTTTTTACCCATTCCACTCTATAGTATCGAGGATTTTTGATTTCATCCCCTACCTCGACCTGACGGAACCTGACTCTGTTGAATTTCGAAACGGTCTCTGTAGTTTAACTCAGCCTTTTATCGTAAGCGAGTAGCAGTAGTGAAGTGAAGTGAGAGAATACTGATTCGAGCCAACATCACCAATTACTCGATGCTGAAGCATGCAAGTTAAGACCCCGCGGGAAGAGATCCGAGGGTACTCTACAAGGCCATCCACAAAAGTTTGGGAGACGAGACTTTCCTGAGATCTCTTGCGTTGGCACGTTGGGACCTTTTCACTAACAAAGCGAGATTCACTCCAAGAATACAAAAGATGGGGTAAATTTATGAGATTGGGATATATACATCTCTAGCCATATATACAGAGAACAGATAATACTATTTACTACTCCTCCCCGGTGATGCTTCTTCATCCTTCTCACTGACCTCCTTCGGTGCCATTTCGATACTCTCCTGTTTCGTCCCTTTCTCGGTTGGCCTCTCCCCTTCTTTCAACATCCAACTCCAGGCCAATCCACCCACAGAAACGATAAGTAGATAGCTCCACCATACAATCCCCACAACACCCTTATCCATACCCCATCCAAATATCACACCCCCAAGTGCAGGTCCCAATGCACGACTCAGACTGCTGAGCATGTTCCCCACACCGTGAACAGCACCAAGCGCTAATGGCGAAGGTGCTGAATTTGTGAGTAGAATGACGCTGCTGGGTATACCAAATGTGCGAGCCGTGACTTGTAGAAAGAGAATGAATGCGATGCTGATAGACTGCAAGATGTAATGCGAGCTGGGGATCAGGCACAAGTACGGAGCAAGCAGGTAAGCGAATGGAAACATGGCCAAAGCAACACGATAGCTGCGGAGGGTTCCTAGCCAGGCTTGTAGAGATGGGTAGATGCACAACTGGATCAAGATACCGAAGATACCGAACACGGAGAGAAAGAGTCCAATTGTTGGAGATGGGAGGCCCAGTCCACCATTGAATTTGATGGCTGAGCTGACAGGAAGCTCGGATGGAGGTGTTGAGAGGAACACTGGGAAAACCTGCATGAAGGCCGAGTTGTGAAGAGGAAGAAGTCCAAAAGAGACAATGGTAACAGCAACTTCTCGAGTCCAAATGGCACGAGACGTGATCGAGAGCTTGGGTCTTGGTGGTGATACACTTCTGATCTCCACTGGGGCTTCGGTTTTGGGCGACTGCAAATCCATCAGATCGTCATCACTCTCTTCTTCATCCACCACTGCATATCCAGCTGATCTTCTACCAAAGACACGCTTCAGTCCTCGTCTCATGGCTGCTCCAGCAATAATTCCATAATCCTCCTTATCTTCCAATCCAGGCATCGTCTCCTTCAATCCAAACACCGCCAGGAACAGACTGCATAGCAATGCAGTGGCGTTACACATCGTAGGTAGAGCAAATGGGAAAATTTGCATCCAGGCGACTCCGTGCGGATCGTTTGCGAAGTTGAGGAGTCCGGATGGTCCGAAAAGTGACGGAAGGTTGACGATTGGATCAGCCAAACATCCTCCCAATGCCAATCCAATAACCACCCCAGAATTAAACACCAAAGGTAGCAACAAGAAAGCTCGACTCTGATATTTTCTCTCCACCACAATCTCAGCTGTCATTGTTCGCATAACTCCAATATTTCCATTTCCGATTCCTGCCAGTACACGCCAACACATCACTGCTGGTATTGTCGTCGAGAATCCAAAGCCAATATTCGATGCGATCGAGAGAACCAGGCCGATAATTATCGTCGGCTTTCTGCCATAATGATTCGCGAAACTCGCCCATGGTACCGAAGTTGCGAACTGTGATAGAGCAAACAGCGATACGAGTAACCCAGCCTGTCTTGAAATCGAAGCTTGACTTGTTGTGTCACCGGTTTGTAATGATCGAATCAGATAGTAGAGGTACGGGAGAAGGCAGGTATTCGAGAGGGGTTCGGAAAGGCGGCAGAGGGCGAGGATGAAGAGCTGAGGTTTATTCGGCAGGGACATCCATGTTACTGGCGGTCCCTTGGATGATGGAGGAGGCATCGTGATGTTCGAGAGTAGTCCTCCTTGATGTTTACAATCCAACTCTCCAACTGAGAGAGAAAGAGAGAAACCCCTCTCTTATGGTCCGGACTAACAGAAGTCAAGCCTTGACGCGAAAGGAAGGCGCGAAGTGGGTGATCCGTATTGGAAATAAATGATCTTCGCTAAGAAATTCAGGGGTAGTAGATTGAACGATAACCTTAAATCCCGTGTGTCTGCTGCTCTGCACCTCCAAAAAGAATGAAATCAAGAATTAATGAGTAGAATGAAGGGAAAGAAAGTCCTCGAGAACGAGTTGAAGATCAAAGAGGAGAAATGGCCAGTTGTACTTCTGTATATTGGTGTACCTTCTCCCGTTCTGGCTGTGTTCCTGACCCTTGCACGGATTCAATAGATAACATCTCCGAATGAGGGTTAGCGAGGTGTTATTTTGATTCTCAGCCCTGGATTGCGCTGGCTAGAAGGCGTTTGGAACGGGACACCGATTCTGTGGTAGGGTATGGTTATTAAGAAAGGCATGAATCAATAACTTGAGGTGAGCACTTGGTCAAAGGCTGTGAATTGTTGTATCCCAATGTTGTGCGATAGTTTGAATTTTGTTCTTTTTGGTGGTGAGGTGATATGGATGAAGTCTTGTCCATTCAGCCTCATGTCTGAACTCGAAAGCGGGGATGAGAGCTGCCGATCCGTGGACGATCATGGTGTCTTGACAAGTGGAGTGATGGTGAAGTGGATAGTAGAAGCGATAATTGAACGTCGAGCCTCTGCTTCTCTTGCATCTTTGGCTCTTCGTCGTGTCTCTAAGTTGACGCGTTGATAGTCCTGGAACTATGGGCAGGGAATGCTTTCTAGCAGTGACTACTTTGGTTTGGCATTAAACAACAGAAAAACATCTGATTCCATTCCGGAAGTACGATCTGGACAGAGAAAGATGTACTGTAAGGTTTATTCAAGTCTTAAGTATTTTGGCCAAATCTGGGCTTCAGCTCCATGCTGACTAAGACTTCGAAAGCCGACACGAAGCTCCCCTTACTATCAACAATCAGCATCCGAACCAAACCCACCACTCCCCCATACAATCTGTATTGATGGCAGAGAATCCAATCCGATCCCAATTATCACTCCCCAACCCGAAGTCCGTCTCCAGTGAACGCATTCAAGCTGAATCGATAGCTTCCAGAGCTTGCGCCTAAAACGACACATCTCCCCCAACATCTCGCAATGACACAATACTTCCTAGACCTGGTGTACACCCTCACCAATTGCATGAGCTGCTTCCCGGGCTCTCCTCAACTCAAGATCAATAATCGAAGCTTCAAAATCCTGCGATTACTGGGAGAGGTAGGCAATCCATTCAGGTGCGCAAGCACTCGCTGACATCTTCCAGGGAGGATTCTCCTACGTTTACCTCGTCCAAGATACCAGCAATGAGGCCCTTTATGCGCTCAAGAAGATCCGATGTCCATTCGGTCAGGAATCTGTTGCGCTGGCGATGAAAGAGGTCGAGGCATATGCGCTCTTCGCTCCACATCCTAACATCATCCGCAGTGTCGACTACTGCGTTTCTTCCGACCGATCAGACCCTGGCGCGAAGACTGTGTACATTTTGCTACCATACTACCGTCGAGGCAATCTGCAGGATATAATCAATGCGAATCTGGTCAATCATACAAAGTTCCCGGAGCGCAGACTGATGGTTCTGTTTTTGGGTGTCTGCGAGGCTTTGACGGCGATGCATAATTACAAGGTTGGACAAGGACCTGGTGGAGTTGGCAGTCAGAGGAAGGCGAAGAAGATCAGAGGAGAGGCGGCACAGGCGGATCAGGAGGCAGCGGAAGAAAATGAGCAGAGAAGAGGCAGACAGAAGGGTAGAGAGGTGGACCATGAGAGCGAACAGCAGGAACCGTTGATGGATGACGAGGTTACGCAGAGTCAAGAGGGTATGGCGCCGGGAGAAATCAGGGCATATGCGCATAGGGATATCAAACCAGGTAAGCAGCTCTGCTAAGTTGTTCGGCTCGACTAACAAACAGCAGGCAATATCATGATTGATGACGACGGCGAACAACCGATTCTCATGGATCTTGGATCATTAGCACCTTCTCCCACACCTATCACCTCGAGATCCCTGGCTCTGGCTGTACAAGACCAAGCTGCCGAGCATTCGACAATGCCATACCGCGCCCCAGAACTTTTCGATGTCAAGACCGGGAGCACAGTCGATACCAAGGTTGATATCTGGTCCTTGGGCTGCACATTATATGCTTGTCTGGTTGGCAAATCACCATTCGAAATGCGCAGTGACGAGACAGGAGGAAGTTTGAGTCTCTGCGTACTTGGAGGAGACTGGAGATTTCCAGATGAAGGCGCAGGAGGGAAGAAGAAGGCTGTAAATCAACCAGGTCAGAGTGAAGATAGCGAGATCAGCGAGAGCATCAGGGAAGTGGTCAGGAAGTGTTTGAAGGTTGAGCCATCGGAGAGACCGGATGTGAATGAGTTGATTGACATCGTCAAGGGTGTTATTGCGGAGTTGCCAGAAGACAGCTCCTCGTAAGGGATCTGGCTGTGTATATTTCTGTTTTGATAGGCGTTTTGGGGTAGTGGAAGGGAACGGGAGCCAGAACTGGGATCTGTTTGATGCCACTGATCAGACTGTCAGTTTTTGAAATTTGGAAACACCATGTTCCACCCTGCGAAGATTACTGTGTCTGATCCCGGATCTTGAGGTACTTCTTGAAGCAATTCCCCAATCCCTTTACCCTGGGATCCTGTCATGGCCAATGTTGTGATTTGAGTTTGAAGCTCATCCGTCCCATCTCAGCCTTGTGAGACTTTCTACGGGAGCCTCGGGCGGGACGAATCGTTCCCGAGCCCCGCGATTGACATGCTGGGACGGGGATTCTTGGGATGGGATGTTTGGTTTGGATTCACGAAAGATGTAAATATTGACGTCGCTTGAAATGCAATATGCAAAATGCTTTCTAGGTTAACTTTCCCTCTCCATTCTCCCTCGATTCCAAGAATTCCCAGTCATTTGTCTTTCTGGGCTGTGCACAAGCTGTCTGACATCCCCACCATTCACGTTCCAGCCCCCAACAGCCCAGCTTGTCAGATCTAGGAGACAGCTGAAAGGCTTAGTGTTATGAGACGTTATGCTGGCAAACACCCACTCATCCAATCTTATTCTCCTTTTCTCCATTTCTCATCTTCTCCTCTTCTCAGCAGTCAACCTCAGCTACGTTCGTTTCGCCTTTTTATGTGCCATCCCGGCGTAGATGACCTACGCAGCCTTGGAGCTCATTCCTTGATTCCCAAACAACCAGACCCAGTATATCCAGCACCAGAAACAAGATCAGCACTCTGCAGACAGTTGCCCGCCTCCCAAGATCCGCCAGCGCAACATGATTCCTGCTTTCGTCTTGGCCGCAGTGGATAACCCTCGAATCGCGGAGTGGACCGGTTGAGCGAAGCCTTAAAAGACACAACCATGCCCCTACTCACCCCCACGGGCAAACAATACTCTCTACACAAACTGGTCGCCATGTCTACCCTCATGTCTCCCACGCATACCGCCCATTTCCGACCGCTAATACAAGCAGGTGGAGGAGATGCTACATCCGAAGTTCCTTCACATCAACTCTATCTATCCCATGGAGTGCAGGAACATCTTCAACGTGTGTACGACGCCTTGCGCGGGTCAGAACCCACGCTTTCGAAAGCCAAATTCGAATCATGGCTGGAAACGGTGCAGGAGCAGTCTATTGTGAATCTCGATGCCGAGGAATACAAGTTCGAGCAGTTTCTCGAGGCCGTATATTACCATCGCGGACTCGAAGCTATCAGGGAAGTCAAGCCCGAGGAGAAGGACATGACCAAACCCCTCAGCAATTACTACGTCAGCAGTAGCCACAACACATATCTTTCTGGTAACCAGCTTATGTCGAAGAGTACGACGGATGCCTATACCAACGTGAGTTGAATATCCTCCATATCTCGAGCTTCTGCTGACTTTATAGGTACTTATTCGTGGATGTCGTTGTATCGAGATAGATGTCCATAACGGAGAACCACCAGATGACAAATTGAGCGAGAGCCTCTCCCAAACCTCGTCACAAACTCCTCAGTCCCCAAAGAAAGAGCATAAACGACACATATCTGGTAGCACATTATCCAGTCGAGCAGCAGCTGCGTTCGAGAAGGCAGACGAGAAGTTCGAGGCGGCGAAGAGGAAGTTGGCGGCGAAGATAGGAAGAGATTCTCCCAGTAACAAGGATGATCGTGGACGGAATATCACATCGAGTTCGTTGGAGGTTGGAAGTTCAGTTCAAAGGACAAGTTCGGTTCGGTCTACAATGAGTGGTGAACCTTTAGTTCTGCATGGATGGACTCTCACGGCACCAATTGGTTTCAGAGCTGTGTGCAAATCAATTCGAGAAGCTGCCTTTGTCACGAGCAAGCTTCCACTTATTGTGAGCTTGGAAGTACATGCCGATTTGGATCAGCAGGAAGTCATGGTGGATATTATGAAGGAGGAGTGGAAGGGACTTCTTGTGGACGCAGCACATCCAGAATGCGACCCCGAGGAACGACTCCCTAGATTAGAGGAGCTCAAGGAGAAGATCCTGATCAAGGTCAAGAAAGCAGTAGCAGACAAGCAGGATCCATCTCCACCACCCACCACCCTTGCCCCGACACCATCGAAAACAGATTCGGACTCGATATCCGGATCCGAAGACGAGCGAGCAACTGGCAAGAAGAAGGTCAAGATTTGTGAGAATCTCAGCAATCTAGGCATTTACACGCACAGCGAACACTTCTCTAGTTTTGACGTCAAATCAGCAACGAAGCCGTCGCATATCTACTCTATCGGAGAAAGCCAGATCCAGGAACTGTACGAGGCAAAGAAGACGGAGATGTTTTCGCATAATCGCAATTTCTTCATGAGAGCCTACCCGGCAGGATTCCGAATCGATTCTTCGAACGTCGATCCTTCTGAGTTCTGGAGAAAGGGTGTTCAGATGGTTGCTCTCAACTGGCAGAAATTGGATGAAGGCATGATGCTTAATGAGGGGATGTTTGCGGGCGAGCACGGATGGGTGTTGAAGCCGCCTGGATATCGCAGCGACACGACCGAGACGATTGATTTTCAGACTCTGGATCTGAAAATCACTGTCTTGGCTGGGCAACATATCCCCATTCCGGAGGACCAGGTTGAGAAGAATTTCCATCCATATGTGCGATGCGAACTACATGTTGAGAAGGAGCAGGAAGATGGATCTGAACCTCTGGCTTCTGAACATAGGAAGCGGAAGACTGGCTATCAGAAGGGCGATCATCCGAATTTTGGGGAGGCGGGTTCAGTGTTGCAGTTTCCCACTATAAGGAAAGTTGTGGAGGAGTTGAGTTTTGTGAGGTAAGTCCCTCCTCTCTAGGCAACTTTGAGCACGGCTAATTATACCACCAGATTCAAGATCGAAGACGCACGATATGCAAAAGATGATCTAGCGGCATGGGCATGTATTCGACTCGATCGTCTGCAACAGGGCTATCGGTTCATCTATCTGCTTGATGCGAAGGGCCAAGCGACTCCTGGTTTGCTCTTGGTGAAGGTTGAAAAGAGATTGGTGCCTTGTAGACCGACGAGGAGTACATTACTTGTCGATGAGAAGCCAGTGGCGAAGAAGAAGTCTTCGGTGGATATCAAGGAAAAGAAGCCTAACGCGAAGAAGAACTCCTCGGTTGATGTCAAGGATGAGAAGCCCGGTATGATGACGATTTCTTCGGTTGGTGTGAAGGAGGGACCACCGGTCGCTGAGAAGGCGCCGGAAGTTGATATTGAGAAAGAAACACCTGCCTACAAGACCTTGGAGGATGAGACACCTACAGTCGAGACGGCGTCATCGGGTGGTGTCAAGGAGGAGGAACCTATTGAGAAGTCACCGGATGTTGTGGCTAAGGACGAGAAACCAGTTGTTACGATGACGGATGGCGAGACAAAGACCGCGAGTCCCAATGACAAGACTGGGTCTGCGATTGGGGTCGAGGATGGGAAGCCTACTGAGAAGACAGCGGAATTGGCTACAAAGGATGAGAAGTCAGTTGCTCAAGCAACAGCAGGTGACTCTAAGACAGTGTCTTCCGTCGCGGCCAAGAACGAAGCACCCCTCGTTGAGAAGCCAGCAGACTTGGCTGTCAAGGATGAGAAACCAAATCTGGAGACTACCGACGGTGATGTCAAGACAGCGTCTTCCGTCGGAGTCAAGGACGAGACTCCTCTCGTTGAAAGACCCGCTGGGCTGGATATCAAGGCCGAGAGCGGGAAAGTGGCAGCTACGCCAGCGGTCTGAGCTGGGTGGCGGCGGCGTCGCGAGGAGTAACAGAACCGGGCGGGGGAGGAAGTGTATCAGGATAGGACAGAATGGGATAGATACCCGGCGTTCAGAGGGCTGTACAGAACTTGATGCAAATTGAAATGGATTAACCGATTCTGATTCTTGTGGCGAATTTAGCGTGCATGGTTGGAGTTGGGGTTGGATGGGCTTGTTCGGTGGCTGAGGCTGGGGCTGAGGATAGGTGGATAGGTGGAGAGTTTGAGAGATGGAGATACATTTGCTTTACATTGATTATCGTGATACCTTCAATGCGAGTTTTCACGAGCCTGGTATTCAGAAGAAAGTGCTTTTGCATGTGCTGGGCGTGAGTGGGTGATGTCTGGAAATTTCTCGGTTATCGTGTTGACATTCGAACTTCACGGTTGGGTTCCTCCGAATAGGGTCAAGGATTATCGCTTATTTTGTTAACTTTTGATATGGGAGACATGCAAATGTGAGGGGCTGTCCCTTCGTTCCTTAAAAATGTTTGCTTTACATGTATGGACGGGCCAGCGTTTGGGAGGGGTGGGCTCTGCTTCTGCTGCGTGAGGGCTGATAAATGGATGGATGCATGGATGGCTGCTTGATTGGTCAATGATTACAATGAATTGGGAAGCTACTTTGGTAGTCTTCACGAACATGTGATTACAATGAATGCATTACATGAAAGTGAGGCTGATCAACCTCTCCTTCTCTTTTTACTTTGGAATTATTCTGCCTTCTCCCTGCCCCTCTCGTCCCCAGTCCAGAAGTCTCAAGATCTCCAAGGATGCCGCTTTCCCTTTCCTCCATGATGGTGGTCATCTTCGTTATCCTTGATGAACTTCTTCAGAACATTGACAATGGCTTGGTAGGCAGGGTGTTTGGTGAAGTCAGCGAACCAGAGGGTAGCTGCTCCTTGGCCTGGAAATGTCTCAGGGACCCAAGAGAACTGCGAGATTATGGTTAGCTTGATTTCCATCCAGTATCCCATCAAGAAGAAAGGCAAGCGAAAAAAATTGAGGGAGAACATACCGGATCATAGAAATCCCAAACCGTGACACCCACACACGCATCAACCTCCAAACACGCCCCAACAGTATTCGCATAATCAACCGCCTGCGCCGCAAGATTCGTCTTATTCGTCGGCAGATTAATTCTAACATCCAACTCCGTAACGGCAACCTCAACACCCATATCCGCAAACTTCTCCATATTTTCAATCTGCTGCTCCTTAGTCGGCGCGCCACCAGCCGTGAAATGCGACTGCATTCCCACGCCATCGATCCGGATCCCGTCATCCTGCAGGAACTTGACGATGTTCTTGCGCGCCGAGTCCGTCTTGTTGGACACCTTCTCAAGGTTGTAGTCGTTGTAGTAGAGCTTGGCGTAGGGATCTGCTTTTGCCGCGGCGCGGAACGCGATCTTGATGTATTCGGGCCCGATGTGCTGCAGGAAGGTGGTGTTGCGGTATGTGCCATCCTCGTTGAGGGCTTCGTTCAGCACGTCCCAGGCGTAGCATTGCCCTTTCCAGTGCCCGGCGACCTTGGTGATGTGGTTTACCATAGCGGCGGTAAGGGTGGCTTTGGTCCAGGTTGTGGACTCGACTGGAGGGGGTGGATTAGCTTGTTTGTCTTTGAAATGAAGTCAACGGGGAGGGGAGGGGAGGGGAGAGAGGGTGATGTACCCCATGGTGCGAGTTGGGAGTGCCAGACGAGTGTGTGGCAGCGGAGGAGGCGGCCGTCTTTCTTTGCAAGATTGGTGACTACTTCGCCCATTGTGAAGTTGAATTTGTTTTGTTCGGGCTCGGTTGCGAACCACTGTCCACATCGTCAGATCTCTTCCAATGATCCGCGATTAAAAAACTCACCTTCTGTCCGTTGCTACCCACCAATTGACCCCACTCTCTCTTGTCTCTCAGGATCTTAACATATTCTGTATTGTTCAGCTCTCCCACATCGGTAGCTGTCCCGAAATACTTCAATCCAGCCTTGACGGCCAGAGCGTTCAATTGGGCTGAGGCGAAAGGAACCACTGCTAGAGCAGCCAACACAGTAGATTGAAAACGCATCTTCAGATGATAGAAAGTAGAAGACTTGACAATGTGAACGACAACGCAGAGACAAGTAAACAATCCATAGCAAAGCTTATATATTCATAGGTCCCCTACCCAGGTACCGTCTCAAGCAGACCGGATAAACAGAAACAAAGTAAAATTTGTTCATCCGCCAGGCCGACAGTAGCATGGATATTTCAGATGTCAATCTGGACCTGCATCTTTCAACCCCGCTTAGTACCAACAGCTTGGAGCGGTATCCAAACCCGTGTGCAATTCATCCCAACTTTCATCCCTCAAAGGCTCACTCTAAACCCACCTCGGTTCAGATCATCCGGGTAAACAAAGCAGCTGTCATATTTGTCCTGGGACAATGCCCAAAGATGAGCATATCCCCGGACTCGAAATGCCCATATTGTGGCTTCGTATGTCCATTTAAGGCATGGTTGGAGGGATATATGTTTATTTCTGGCCAGTCTGCTGAGATGCCGAGATAGTAGCAGGGGATGGGTGAATACCCGGTGCGCGATCTTCCCCTCCCCGAGATCGATGGGTTGGGGTTGTTTACCCCGCGCCGGTCCTCTTTCGCCTCCAGGCACATCCATCCAAATAACGTGGCGTGGTGTGGCGTTGGTGTTGAGTTTAATTACAGAAGGAGGAGGAGAAAAGTTCTTGCGGTGTCCCCTCCGCTTGCTTTGTGGCAGAAGGGAGAGAGGAGCAAGTTCGCCGTGGCTGGCCGGCTAATTTGGATAAATGCATCCTGGTAAGTGGGCATGCGGTCAGGAAGAATTGTTTTGCCGAGGATGAAGAGTGGATGAGAGGCGATTTGGGATCTTCAAGATATTTGGTCTCTTGGGCGGAATTTGGATGAGTGTTGACGTCTTTTGAAAGACTAGGGAAGGCTGTTTTGGACTTTGTTGTGGTTTGGTAGGACCGCTCGCTAAACTTCAAGGGCTGAGCTCACCAAAAGATAATGAATCTTGTCCTTTCCAGCTGTTATATGCTTGATCCGGACCCCAGAAAATGAGATGAATTGCTGGAAGGAATACCAGTGGATTTTGGGTTTTGATGGACAAGAAATTTGACCCTGGCTCGCCCACACAATTCTTCATCGACTGGCCAGCCGCTGGCTGATTTGACTGACTTGGGCCATTCCTCATCCCCAAAGATGCCCGTTTCCAGCATTATAAGAAAGCCGACTTACATTCTCGAATCGCCACGTTTCTCGTAGCAGATACGAAGAAGTTCGTGGGTAATATGTCGTGTCTGGACTGTCGGACTTGAGAATCGGACATTTCAAGTCAGAACACAACGAGGTCCTCTTCCACAAATGTAATGTTCCACCAAACAACACAGGTGGCACCATCTCTAGCAATGGAGACACAAGTTGATATCTGACCACGTGATACACAACCATTATTTCAAACCTCGAGCCAAGGACCAAAGAAGTAGAATGGGAAAACTCTCACCTATCGGGCTTTTGCATGGAGGGGAACAAGCATCTAGTGTAATGTTCCCTGTTGTGTAAGGTTTCGGCAACACAGAAGCTGGGGAAGTAGAGTCGTACTGTCCAGACAGGTGAAGATTCTGTAAACTGTGTTGGAGAAGTGCTGTTGATGTTACACGACTCGAGACTGAATGGTCGACTAGGTCGAGGTAATCTGATGCCCGTTACTAGCCGCCAGTCGAGATGTCCTGGTACAGCTGTTGACCCGATGAGAAAAGATCCGGGATCATAGAACTGAGAGAGCTACGAATATTGAATGAACAGAAAGCTGTGGATGCTGTTGATTTTGAGATGGCTTTGGTCTTGTGCTCTATCTTCAGAAAAGTGGACCACATGCCCCTCCACATCCAATCGCCTTAGACTCAGGAACCCCGCGCCTAGCCGTCAGCCTTGGCCTGAATCAACCACGAGGACGAGTAAGTGTTTCGTTTTGTTCTGTGCACCTTCAGTCGCCCTGCACCATCATGACCTCGTGGTCTTTGCCTTAACGCCTCAAGAATTGATCTGTACATATTTAGATGTCTTCATTATATCCTCCTTGATTGCCCCCGCTTTTGCTTTTCGGAATCCCACTCTGCGGCTCGAATCCTTCAAGATGTTTCTCCATGGACTACGAACTCCATTGATATTCCTATGGATACTCAATCTCTCCTTGGTCTTTGGATCAACTGTTGATTTTGCTCTACGTGAGTACCTTTGATCTCCCCAAGAATCTACGAACATTTCCCTCTAGTTTGCTGTTGCGCCGCTTAGTTGGGAGAAGTAGCCAACGTGCTATGCCATTCCTAGGACTCGGGCAATTCGAAGTAAGGCTATCACTGACATTCACGGCACTGTAGAGCGAGAGGATCACAGACAAGAACCGCTTGGGCGTCTGCCAAATGACCAGCAACCAATTCGAAACGATCCTAAACACCCCAAAGCTCTCCCCGCCATCCTCGATGCGCTGGACGTATTGCAGGACGAATACTTTGCAATCTGGCAGGGAATATGGCCTACCTCGATCGATTGGACATCTGCGGTCATTGGAACATATCTATCAGCTGCCCTCAGCACAATATCGACATCCTTTCCTTCTCTGTCTTCCTCTAAGGACGCCGAGAATATCCTCAACAAGTTCTTTTCTCAACTTTCCGCCTCATACTTTGGCCAAGATGCTTTTGCTCTACGACAAGAGGCGTACGACGATATGTTGTGGGTGGTTCTGGGCTGGTTGGAGAGCATAAAGTTTATCAACACCCACTCGGAAGCACACTATGGCGAGAGATCAGGGAAGGAGACGGCTGGATGGTATGGTGAACAATGGACTCCAGCTTTTGCGCATCGGGCACGACTGTTTTGGGACATTGCATCGCAGGGCTGGGATACCTCTCTTTGCAACGGAGGGATGATTTGGTCGCCTTATCTTACGCCATACAAGAACGCTATCACGAATGAGCTTTGGATCGCAGCATCGATATCTATGTATCTTTACTTCCCAGGAGACAAGAATACTTCTCCCTTTGGCTTGCCATCAGTAACGGGTGGAGTTGCGAAGGCACACGACCCCAAATACCTTGCCGCAGCAATTGAGGCATATAAATGGTTGAATGATAGCAATATGACGGATTCGAAGGGATTGTATGTTGATGGATATCATATCTCGGGGTGGTCAAGTGAGAATCCAAGGAACGGTTCCAAGCCCAACACCAAATGCGATTCCCGGAACGAAATGGTCTATACATACAACCAGGGAGTTCTGCTTTCCGGCCAAAGAGGCCTCTACGAAGCAACTGGAGCTCGATCATATCTTGAGGAAGGTCACAAGCTCGTTGAAAACGTGATCGCCGCTACAGGATGGAGCCTGAAGCATCACAGTGTTCTTCCCGAGGACGAATCGACTGGTCGAAAGCTTGGGAAATGGCATGGACTTGGCCGATCTGGAATTATGGAAGAATCTTGCGACTCGGAAGCGTATTGTTCTCAGAATGGACAGACGTTCAAGGGAATATTCTTCCATCATGTGACTCTGTTTTGCGCTCTACTTCCAGAGCATCTGGTCCTCCCTAGCGAGCTATTCCTTACTAAAGACGTCGGAAGCCCGCCCTCGAATCCACGCGAGGTCAAGAAATGGCACGACAAAACTTGTTCCAGATATGGACCTTGGATCAAGCACAACGCCAAAGCAGCACTTACGACTCTCGATTCGGATGGTAAATTTGGAATGTGGTGGGGTGCACCCCATTCTAGATCCAAGCCTGATGCTGAAGTTGAGCTACCGGATAATGCTGTGGACTATCGAAATAATGGTATTCCGCAACAATGGAAAGACAAAAAGCACAGACGAGACGGACCAGAGCAGAATATGGATTTCGAAACCAACGACAGGGAGATTAGGATTCGAGATTTGAATGATAGAGGGAGAGGGAGAACGGTTGAAACGCAAGGCGGAGGCATTATGGTCTTGAGGGCACTATGGGAACTGGTGGAAACTAGATGAGAATATGTGAATGAATTCATGAGTACACGAGCATTGTTTGTATGGTATGTCTGGAAAAGGATGAGCATTTGTTGATACGGGAGAAATGTTTGTAGACGGAATAGAATTTGATATCCACGGGCCCCAGCCCCTTTTCAGGATCGGCACGGGCTTCTCCGCAGCGGAGCCACCGTTTAGATTAGGACCCACCATTCAATCAAGCATTTCCAAGCCGTCTCCTGGTAACAAATCATCATCATGCCAAGATATATCTTCAACGTCTTCAAGATGTGGACGGAATTCTCTGATTTTACGAAGCAGCAATGCCATTGATTGATTCCTATCGAATCCATGATTTCCGAACTCTCTTTCACACTAGACGGACCGCTCCATGCTTGCATCCATCCGTTCACGAGCTGCGTAAGCTCACACCCATGCATACGTATCCATCCTCGTCATACCCATCCCCAAACTTTCTCGCCGTCCAAAGACACACCTCAAATCCCCACACAAGCGCATCTTTTCCGGGTCGTTCATCCGATCAACCACTCACACTTCGCATGTCAAGCTATTTCCAGCGTCGTGGACCCCGTTTCAGGACGCTGGAGATTAAAGATGGGTCGAGTCAAGGGTGCTGAGTCTGCTGCTACCCGTTAGTGGCGGGGGCGGTGCTGTGCTATGGCGACTGTTTTGTTGCTTGCTTTCAGCCTTCTGAACTCTTGAATCTCTTGGAAATGCTTCTCTTGCTTGGATTTTTGCTTGGCTGACCGTCGCTACCGATTTCTTCTCGCTTCATTTGTTTATAAAATTTTGAAGGTTGACGAAGGATACCACTTCGGCTTTTCAGATCTAAGTTTTTTTTCTCACCCTTGTGACTTCCGTCGGATTTTTATTTCTTTGGTTCGAGAATTGAGAAGTGAGAATGAGAGGAGCACGGATAATAGCTGGGGTAGCAGCCTGTGCTTGTTGGAGTCAAGTCGCGAGCGCAATAACTTTGGATGTTACATCAACAGGTTCGTCAAACCCCTGTCCTACCAGTCCTCAACTCTTCTGAAATCGTGCAGATTCTGTCAAAAGCGCAGCCGCAACGATAGCCTACGGAATGATGAGTTACTACACTGGAAACCACACTGGCGACAATCCAGGGAACTTGCCATCACCATACTATTGGTGGGAAGCTGGAGCGATGTTCGGAACCATGATCGAATACTGGTACTACACAAACGACACGTCCTACAATCCGACTGTCACAGCAGCCATGCTCTCACAAGTAGGGGACAACGATGACTACATGCCCACAAACCAGACGAAGACGGAGGGGAATGACGACCAGGGGTTCTGGGCTATGGCAGCCATGTCTGCTGCTGAGATGAACTATCCCAATCCGCCAGCCGATGAACCGCAATGGCTGGCTCTAGCACAGGCCGTTTTCAACGAAATGGTGACAAGGGTACGTCTTTTCCTGGATTGAGGACATGTCTTGAGGATCGCTGTTTAAGAAACGGAGATTCTGGATTTGAGCTACAACATAGCTAACTTTCTTAAGTGGGACGACAGCACATGCGGAGGAGGACTACGCTGGCAGATCTTCACGTTCAATTCCGGGTACACGTACAAGAATTCTATCGCGAATGGATGCTTCTTCAATATCGCATCGAGACTGGCGAGATATACTGGAAACCAGACATATGCGGATTGGGCTGAGAAGACGTGGGATTGGATGGAGGGGGTTGGCTTGATCAGTACGGACTACAAGGTTTATGACGGGACGAGCGATACAGATAATTGCTCTTCCATCGATCATATCCAATTCTCGTACAATCAGGGAATTTATCTGTTCGGATCAGCGGTCATGTATGACTTTGTAAGTTCCCTTGTCTCATGATGTCTTGGCAACCTGCAGCGAAGAAAACACAGCTAAGTCAAACTCAGACAAACCAATCCAGCACCTGGCAAGCGCGTCTTGAAGGCCTTTTGAACAATACAGACATATATTTTAAGGACGGCGTAATGTACGAACAAGCCTGCGAGCCCGTCAACACAGTCGGAACATGCGACACGGACCAGCAATCTTTCAAAGCGTACCTGTCACGCTGGATGGCCGCGACAGCCAAACTCGTGCCCGCGTACCACGACACCATCATGGCAAAGCTGAAGACCTCGGCCTCGGCGGCAGCGGCGCAGTGCACGGGTGGCACAGACGGCGTGACGTGCGGTGAGCATTGGTATCAGTCGTACGATGGGCTGTATGGGCTTGGTCAGCAGATGAGCGCCTTGAGTGTGGTGCAGAGTATGCTGATTGATGAGGCGCCAGCGTTGGTGACGAACAGTACGGGTGGGACGAGTCAGGGGAATGTGAATGCGGGGAGTAAAAGTAGTTCGAGCAGTGAAGTTATCACACCGGCGACGAGTGGGGATAGAGCTGGGGCGGGGTTTCTGACTGCGTTGGTTATTTCGGGGTTGCTTGGTGGTGTGGGAATGATGGTGACGGGCTCTTGAGGGGAGAGGACTGATTGGGAATAGGATATTCCGAGAAAGTGCTGTGACTTGTATTTTCTTCTTGAGATTTCTTTATATGGATTGGTTGATTCATAGCATAGCGGCAAGGAGTACGGCGTCCATGTCCTAGGATAGGATTCTAGATTGTAGGAATTCAGGAGAGTGTTGACTTACTGGAGGATGTGATAAGAAGACTTATCTTTCGGCTCGGCACGATAAGCTTGCTGATTACGGACCTTCAGGGGCTCGCTTGACAGTGGGGAGGAAAGGACTGGATGTCAATAAAGCCTGCCAAGGGCGACTGAATAACCATAAGATAGAATGGTACTTGAAGAATATCAAGGAAAAAGAAATAAGAGAAGCTTGTATGTTTCTGTCTCTTTCAATGCCCGGCTGAAGAAGAAGTAGAAAATTCAGGTCAGGGGGGCTGCTACCCGGATCCATGAGAAGGCCGGTGAAGACAATGACCTTGTCAGTCATCATGTATTCCAATCACGGTACGGCTCGTATGAACTTGATTCCAGCTAATTGCGAGGTTAAGATGTCCAGAAGAGGTCATTTGTGAGACTAGTGCAATCTCTAGATACTCCTGGACCTGTGTCGAAGTTTGTTAAATTGAATGTGATTTCAGGCTGTTCCATTTCCTCGGGAAATGCCATCAGCTTAGCCGGATCAAGAGGTTCGAATTTTGAGTAGACTCCTTTTTGATTTGATTTGAGGTGTTGCTATGCTTTAGCATTTGTTTTGGTCTAGTTTTCGTCATTTTGTTGGACCCTTAACTAAAGAACGAGGGATCACTGCCCGGCGGTCCTTTAATCCGGATGTATTCTATGTAATTCCTAAGAAGTGGCACCCTCGTAGAATTTTCCTCAAAGAGTATTCCTGTTTGGAGGATAATATACTTTGGTGATGTGAAATTCCACGAATGTTCTGCACTAGGCCTTGTTCCGGCGGTTGAATCCGAATTCTGAATACTTCCGTAGTCCAGAAGAATTGTGGCCTGTCCTAGTCGTGCATAAAGTTTGATGCGAGCTCGGTGATTGGATTGTGATAAGGTTTCGCTTCAAAATACACTCAATTGATCAATTACATAGCGTTTACCCCGCATTCATATCAATTCGTGGTCGGCTAGACAGCCATTAGGAACTGTCGATCATGCGACATGGAACGGAAAATTAATTGTAACTCAAGATGATACATAAAGATTCTTTCCAGTGTACAGAGTCATTTCGTTTACCAAGCGCGGTTGACAGGTCCGAGTCCCAGACTCTCGATGGTTTTGTGAAATGATCAAACTGCGCAGAGGAATATATAAATGTTGACTCGCCCCTATGAATGTGGCCGAAGCATCTCCTTCCGGTTTCTCTACAGTGTCCTCTAAAGAAGTACTTCATACAAGCTGCTTAGCTTTTCTTTGGAGCCATGAAGCTCAGCACATTCATTGTTGGTGCCAGTGCACTGGCGATCGCCAACCCCACGAAAAGAGCATCAGGATTACGATGTCCGTTTGAAGTTCTCTCATGTGACTAAAAGTGCTGCTAACACCATAGTTCAGGGTTAGGAGCCAATGAAGCTGGAGCAGAGTTTGGTAGCAACATTCCTGGAACTCTGGCACGTATATCTGCAGACTTCACCACAGCAATGGAATCATTTGACAAGGCTAATTCTGTGTAGGGCACTGATTATACTTGGCCTGATCCGAATGCCATTGACCTTCTTATTGCTGATGGGATGAACCTTTTCCGGGTTCCTTTTATGATGGAGAGACTGTCTCCAGACGCAGTGGATGGCAAATTTTCTGCGGCGTACCTCCAAAGCCTTGTCTCGGTAAGTCCGCTTGCATCCACAATCCTGCAAAGAAAATTGTTCTAACTGACTAACTAAATGAGCAGACTATCACTCACATAACTGGGAAAGGTGCTTGGGCAGTGGTCGATCCTCATAACTATGGGCGTTAGTGAGTATCGGACTGGCATTCTTTCTCACAGAATAATTGCTTAGTCACTTTTAGTAAAAACACTTTACTTGCACCGGCTACATTTCAGACATTCTGGGCCAATGTGGCTCAGAACTTTGTTAACAATGACCATGTTATCTTTGATACGAGTACGTGGTGGTTATCTTTCCTGTCTATCGAGACTCAACTAATGGAGATGTACACAGACAACGAGTATAACAGCATGGACAATTCCCTAGTTGTGCAGCTTAACCAGGCTGCCATCAACGGCATTCGCTCCGCCGGCGCCACCTCGCAGTACATCTTCGTTGAAGGCAATGCTTGGAGTGGTTCTTACAGCTGGGTCGCTAATAATGACGGCATGAAGGTCCTTACCGACCCATCGAATAAAATCATCTTCGAGATGCACAATTACTTCAATTCCGATGCCAGCAGCTCGTCAGTATGTATCAGTTCTACGATCGGATCAGAACGTCTTGTCACGGCCACCCAATGGCTCCGTGCCAACAACAAGATTGGGGTGATTGGTGAATTTTCCGGATATGGTGATGCAACCTGCAAAGCAGCAGTTCAAGACTTTCTCCAATATCTTTCAGCGAACTCAGACGTCTGGACTGGGGCACTATGGTGGGCAGCTGGCCCATGGTGGGGGTCCGGCGAATACTCCTACGAGCCGCCGACTGGACCTGCTTATTTGAATTACAAGTCAATCCTGAAGCCCTTTATCCCAGGTTCAGCATCGAGCCCACCAACCACTTCTACAATACTCTCGACGTCAAAACCCCCTCAATCTACCACTGTCAGCCCGCCAACGTCAACGGCCGTGCCAACCGGTGGTTCATGCAGTTCGAAATGGGGGCAGTGTGGTGGCCAAGGCTGGACTGGCCCAAGTTGCTGCCAAGCGGGCAGTGTTTGTACATTCTCAAATAATTGTGAGTGCTAGGTCTTTTGTCTAAGTTGGAGGCTGAAGTTTTAACTGATTTTCTTCTTTAGGGTACTCTCAGTGTCTGTAATTCCTTACATGCTATTGAAAATACTTGTGGAGATGTACCGGTGGTATGTTTACTTATCGCAAGAATATTAGGTATAGTAGCTATGCGTAGTCACTTCTGTTTCGAAAATGATGTCAGGTTGTAGTTCTTCATTCATTCTTGTTATCTCCATGAGTGACTCAAATGTCCCAAACGTCAGTGAGAACATCTTCACTGACACCAGCTTCATTTCTATCCAAGCCTTCGTCACCATCGCCAAGAGATGACCTTGAGTTGGGATCTAACGGCCATCGAAATTGCCGAATACATAAGACAGATGTAGCCTCAGCCACATTGAATCGGTCCCACTCCTTCATGAAGCCGAGGACAACAGCATCATGTGACGGTAGAAGTAGGATACGGAAGTTGACGTCCAAGGCGTTATCCACCTCGAATCCCTAAGCCAACTGCTTTCTCATCATCTCCAAGTCGGCCTTGTACGGCGACAAGACGGTAATCTCAGAACCCTTCAAGTCCGGAATTGACGCATCCGAAGGTTGGTGCTTCAGCAAGCTGAGGACAAATTCCACCGCCGAGTTGATGTTGGCGTAATTCCGAAGGGAGGTCGTTCCAGGCTTGGGTGATGCGAAGCCACCAGGCGCGTTTGCCCAGCGAACACGGATGACCTCGTCGATTTCCCCACCGTAATGAGGCTCACGGGTGTAGTTGTCGAAGGTTTGACCTGTCCCGGATTCGTAGTACCAATCTTCGAAGAATCTGTTCGCATTCGAGTCTACCATTGTGGATGAGTCGCAACCAAGCCATTCGTAGGCCAAGATGCCAGGTAACTCAGCGATATCTGGATGCATTCGTTAATTGATCTTCAATCGGTACAGCGGGACACCGTGGTTACCATACATGGGCTCGTAGATGGAGACTCCATGCTGGCGACCGTACTCGTTGTGGCCTTTGGATCGAACGATTGGCTTCAGTTGCTCGTGATCACCAACCAAGACGTTGAATCGAGCCAAGAGAGCAAGGGGAATCAGGCTATCCTGTTCGGTGGCGAATGCAGACTCGTCGATGATGACAGCATCTGGCTTGTAGCCGTATTCGGCGAGGAGGTCGGCGCTGCTGGAGGTCGAGACGACGATCTTGACGGCTGGATCCTTAAGAACTGCCCCACCTTCAGCCATACCAGGATCGACAAAGTCTTTCATGAGCTTCGGCTTGACCTGATGACCAGCTCGAAGCTTGTCCAAGACCGTCAACCAAGCTTCAGCCTCGTGGTAAGCTTCATGGACGCCCGCTTCTCGAAGGATCTGACGACGTGGGCGTGAAGCTTGAACTGCTTGAACGGATCGTCTTCGCTACCCTCGACTTCCTTGAACATGTCGTAGGCGATGTGCTCCTCTCCAAGACTAGCCAGGGCTTCCTTGGTGCTGGCTGTCGTCGGTACGTATACGACCTTGAAGTCATCTTGGGCCGAGGGATCCAGCTCGTACAGCACCTTCAAGTGCTCCAGGACGTTTCTCAGGCACTCCTCGGCGGCGGTATTCGAAGGGGCACACAGAGCGGTTCGATTCTTCGTGAGAGCTAAGGACATGGCGATGATGGCCACGGTTCTCGTCTTTCCAGTTCCGGGCGGTCCTTGTAACTGAGTGACGAAGTTGCGGTATCTGAAGATCGCGTTCCAGACATCCTGCTGAGGGCCGTTCATCGGGAAGGACGACAGGTATCTCTCCATGCGATGCTTCTCGATATCGGTCAGATTCTCCATCGCAACATCCAACAGCGACTTCTCTCCCTCCTTGGGTGGTGGAACACCGGCTCCCTTAAGGAAAGACTGCATGGACTTGAACTTGAAGCCATCATTTCTTCCAGCCTTCTTGCAAAGCTTTCCGATAGCCTTCAGAGATCGTCTGCTGGGAATCGGATTGCGAGTCATGAAGAGCGAGACGCTGATGACTTCACCAGCCACGAATTGTCCTCTGGACTCCCGATCCTTGACGAAGAAGCTCAAACGGAAGTCTTGCTCTCCTCCGCTGATGACTCGGGCCTCAAAGTCCTTGCCCTTGTGCGTGGCCTTTGGCTTCTCCTTCTCAGCAGGCTTGCCAAATGTCTGAGGCTTCGTCTTCTTCTCGCCTGGAAGAATGTCCTCCTCGGGATCGGTCTCGTCGTTGACGCCAAAGTTCTCGTCCTCGGCAAAGTATTGCTTGTCATCAGGAGCCACAGCGTCCTCCATGTTGATATCCGAGTCCTGGAAGTCGACCTTTCGAATCTTGAACCGAGTATCGACATCTACTCCAGGCATAGCGTACTCCGTATCCTTGCCGACGGTAATATCCAGCTGGACATATCCGTTTGTCGACTCAACAACCGTGGCCTCGTGGTACTTGTCCCAAGCAAAGTACATGTTGATGATGGAGTTCTCGTACATGGCCTCGTAGATGAGAGCGACGCTCTGCACGATCTCAAGCTCACGCATGGAGCCAAACGACTTCTTCATAGCGTGAGAAGGGTATTTGTCGATCTTCTCGCGAGTTCGGCGAAGCTCTTGAATCTTCATCCAAGTCTGATGTTTGATCATCTCATTCGGGTCCTCCACCCATCTTCTAAAGAGGGAACCCTGGACTTTGCCGATCATGCCGTTGTAGTAGTTCCAGACCCCTTGAACGACGCACTTCTCCATTTCGCATCGCCAGAAGTCGTGAGCCTTGTCGATGAAGCCGGCAAGATTCTGCGCAAAAGTGAAGAAGCAAGGTCCCTCTTTCAACATGGCCAGGAGCTCTTTAAACTCAGGGCATGGAGCCGGTCCAACGTTCTGCATCCAGAAGTGCTCTGTCGTCTTGAATGTCGTGCAGACGAGACCATGCTTGAGATGAGGGTTGGTCTTGTCGGAAATGCCGAAGTCGATGATCGCAACAGCATCTTCCTCCGTCAAACCCGGAGCACAATGCTGTGAAGTGAAGGCGCTGATCAGAGTCTCTGGCTTGATGCTGTCTTCGCCCTCCTTGGTGCTGACGGGGTAGTCGGTCTCGGCAAAGATGGCAACCTTCTTTCTGTCCTTCTTCGACACGCCGCTCTGATCTGGCGGGGGGCGACATTTTGGCTATGAATAACCATCATATGTCCTTCCTTCATGACCATGAGAGCCGGTGAACCGCAGACTGCAATATATCGGATCTTGAAGCCATGGAATGATTTGGCCTTGGGATATGCATTGTCACCAGTTACCACGGGGCAAACAACCAACTCAGCAGCCTTGGCCGTCCACCAGTTTCGAAGAAGCTTGTGGTTGGGGTAGCCAGAGCCATGAGTGCCCGAGATCCAACCCTTGGTTTGCTTAAGAATTCGTTCAAGCTCTTCGGACTTGTCCAATTCCTTGCGGATCTTGGCTTCGTCCGGACTCACTCGCTTGACTTGCATTTTGGGGCGGCAATCCTGAACTTCAGGCTTTCGCTTCTTACTACCAGCCTTGGCTGGGTTTGGTTTGCTATTGTGATCAGAGATCACTTTAGGAACTTGATGTTCGTTACCAGATATTTAAAATATAAAAAAAAGTTTGACGACGAGGAATAAATCCTACGTCTACACAGCACACTAGTTAAAGTGTACCGGCGGGGTTGCTCGTAAGCAATTTGGCCAATCCACTAGCGAAGCTAGCTTCCTGAAACCGTGATCTTCCTGCTACCATAGGTAACATTCCGATCGAAAAAGGCACTTCTTAGTCCGTGCAAGCACAGACCGCAAGATACCCAGAAAAAACCTTTAGTTTCCGAAAAAACCGCGGGTTGAGAGGCCGGGGGCAGGGGGGAAGGGGAAAGGGGAGAAGGGCGAAGAGAAAGAGGGGTGAGGAGAAGGAGTGGGGAGCCGGAGCCCCCCCCGGTTTTACCTCAGGGACCTCAAGCGAGAGTGTTGTGCCGGTGAGGCGGGCAGCCGAGAAGACGAAACAGGTTGTGACTGGTAGAGAGGATATGTCAGCATATGGTTCCAGAACATATGTATAGTAATGATGGGTTGAATCCTCCTTGATGGCCGACGTTGGACTTTAGATGGTTGGTGAATAGCTGGCGATGTTGTTGAAGATGTTTTTCGGTGAGTCTTAGGATATTCGAAAGCAGTATGAATGAGCCGAAGCAAGCGACAGGTGATGGGCTTTGAAGTGTACTTTTGGGAGAGTGGAAGACTCGATCAGGACTTGGAATGCAGCAGAAGGACTTTGAAGAGAAATTGCAGAAGTGGGAAGCCCTAAGCGGGAACCCAGGAGGCTAGAAGGCAGGAGGCTAGAAGGCAGGAGGCTAGAAGGCAGGATCGCAGACAGGACCTTGAAGAGAGGGTCCAGCAGAAGGACTTGGAAGAAAGGATGCAGAAATGAGAACGCCTAAGCGAAAGCCCAGTAGGAAGAACCAGAAGAGAGAACGCGGAAGACAGGAGTCAGGAGAAGGGTTTTGAAGAAGGGATGGAGAAGTGGGAACAGCTAAGCAAGAGTCGAGGAAGGAGAACCCAAAAGAGAAGACTCCGAAGAGAGGATCCAGAGGAGAGGATCGGGAAGGAGAAGCATAAGAGAGAAGCAGAAGAAACAGTCAACACTGCATGAGATGTTTCTTAAATGGGTGGAGCAAAGAAGCGGATCCAAGAGGAGAAGATTGATTGAAGAGAAGCAATGGCCATGACAACTTCATGCCTTTGGAAAGAGCCGACAATCAGCGGTATGTCGATCGATAACGGGCACAGGCAACGAGACCAAGACTGTAATAGAAGCTGGAGCTGAGGAAGGTCTGCAGTGATAACTCGACTTCACTCGGGTGCTGGTGAAGATGGTACTCGACCAAAGTCATGACATAATGAAGGATCAGCATTGGCCTTGCTGAGTACAAAACCAAAGATTGGAAGTGGATCAGGCCCTCCAAATGTTGGCACAGAAGAAATGTAGCTGGAATAAAAAGGTATGTGTCTACTGGCAGGCAACTTGTAGGAAAGACAACAGGTATGGAACGGAAGATGTGCCAGCGTCAAATGTCCACCAAACACCAAGGCAAACACCAAGGCGATTGTTTGTGTTGATGTCGAGTCAGCCTTGCCGACCATCGTTTCAACCAAGACCCCTTAAAGCATTCGCAGAAACATTGCAGATCCAGTAATGATAGTAGAAACGAAAGATAAAGTATGAAAAGGAATAATTTGAGTCTGCGAACCCCTCACGCCTTCTGCGAGTGGGCCAGCCGAGGATCAGAGGCTTGTGGAGGGGCATAGACGACGTCCAAATTTCAGAGGATCTTTGCACGACATTTGCGCTTGGACTACATGAAGATATCCATTGCCTTGGATACTAAACCTGATATTGGAAGCAAAGATTGAAAAGAAAAAATTGTATTCTGCTGGCGCCTCGGTCGCAATCCAGGTGGGAGGCCAGGATATCACCTTCCAGACCGAAAGGACTCGAAGGACTTGAAAGGACTTGAAAGGACTCGAAAGGACTCGGGACTCTGCTCAAATCGCGAGATGTCGAAGGTATCCGTCGTTTATGCCGCAGTTGGTGTTCTGTTCGCCTTCAACGTCGCAGATCGTGTCGTCGCCGTCGTCGAAATCGCCCAAGGTCGCGCCGTAGGTCAAGGAGGATCCAAGGGATTGGGAAATGTGCAATTCTGGGTACAGAATCGGATTCTGGGGATATGACTGACTTACAAACAGTGGGCGTAGATTGTTGACTCAATCTACGCGTGCTGGTGTTTGTGTTGTCGATGTTGAAGAAGGAAGCAAGTTTCGCGATCGCGAAGCTTAGACAACTTCAAAGTTCAACTCGGGTAAGTCACGTGAACCACCAGCCATATCAGTCGGCGACGAGGCTGTGCAGCATCATCGCCTTATCTATGGATAAGGTCGACAAGGAAATTGATTATTGGATTCACTTCTAATCACTCCACGCAAATTGTCAAGGATCAGAGGATGCTCTTTCAAATTACTCTTTCAATTTACCCTTAACACTATTTGTCTCCATGGCAACAAGGGAATTCTGGTGCAAGTTCAAGAAAAGCCTCTTCTTAAAATAGTCGGAAGCCCATGGAGAGTAAAAGTTGCTAAAAGGATCCATTTGTAGCAGATATTTGCCTGGAAATCTCTTCTCAAAGCTCTGAAATGTTCTCTGGTTTGTGTCATCCGGATTCCTTTGCTGCATTCTAGCCTCCGTAACCGAGAATGTCAAAGTCCCTTTGAGGACATTGAAAGTTTCTCGATCCGCTACCAAGCACAGTAGCTTGCATCGACTACCAAACCGTCCTTGTTTCGTGTGCATCTTTCGAAAGGTCAAACATTTCGACTTTCTGTAATCCCCTTTGCTCTTGGATCTCTTTCTCTTCATTTCACCCCTCAACGATCTGCCAGGCAATGAGCAAACTCCGTGATGAAGGTACAGAGAAGCGTATGGCCCATAATATTCTTCGGCAGCACCGATGCAATGCAAGCACGCGTTTTAGTGAATGAGTATGCTAAGCCAGAAGGTATCTAAATTCATTCGACTTCCTGCCGACTTGCATTTCCAGTCTCCTTTTCCGGTTTCGCTAACATCTGCAGTGACTAAAACCACATACCCACTCGAAGTCCCGTATCGACACCGGTCCAATGACAAGATAGCAAGCTTTGCTATATTCGAAGACTTCAAATGCTAGGGGGCTACGACGGACAACATTCATGCTTCGCCAAAGTCTCCGCGGATGTCCTGAACACATTTTCTCCCATCTGCAAGAGTGCAGTACCATCCTGGACAAAAGTTCTTTCGCCAGCTTCAACGACACAATTTTTGATTCTGGAGTACCATCCAATTGCTTGTGTGCTCTGGAGCGTACACACCTTGGACAGAGAGATTTCTTGGGCAGTCAACGGCACACCTGGAACTACACAAGTGGACGCTCTTTGGATCCACAGCCCCACCTAGAACTGACTTTGACAGTCCGCAAACCAAAAGATCGAAGATACGACTTGGAGAAAGATGAAGGAGGAAAAATGATGACGACGGAGGATATGGCAAGAATCATGGGGATGATAGACATGCTGGAAATTTTGGAGTTCTAGAGATGATAGGAAAGATCGGCATACAATGTACAGCTGGTTCTTTGCTTCGGATATTCAACGATAATCATATGTGAAACAATTAACGCAAGCTGGAATTTCCATCTAGCTATGCCAGGTTCTATGATATCAATTAATCTTGTGCCTTCTGGACACCCCGGCCCGCAGACCTCCATCTAAAGTTCCAGATCCCATTGCCCCGCGGCCTGCCCAAGTTGTCATGTCCATGTATAAACCCGGCCCGTCACGTCCATGTTACAGTGTTCCTGCATATTGATCTTCGCTCTTGCAAACTCTTTTCATATGTGCAAACCCACAGGGGAGATCCACTTCAACCACAGTCTGCTCGCATTCGATATAGGGCTACATGCAAGGTGTGCGGAGGTATTGACCCAGTGTTCGAGATATTACATGCAGATGGCTTTCGTGTTGTGGTAGATGATTGTGCATCGACGAAGGAGATCGATAGGGTAGGGGGGGGGGGGGGGGGTGGTCCCAAGCTGGAGTTTGTAGAGTAGCCGTATGTTCTGTCAACTGTCAGTCAAAGGAAGTGATGAAACAATCTTCCTGACCCTACCTGAGTCCTGCAAAGTCTCAAAAGACATGAAGTGTAGCTCACAGCACCGCAGATATAACGCAAGCTCTTGGAACTACAGAGTCTTCTCTGTGGCCAGAAGGTCAGCAGAAGTGGTATCTGCGGCCGACTGCGAAGAGTTGTCCAAATCTTTAGCAACATCACATATGCCTCGTCCGAATACCAGTCACTCTAAGAAACTATAGACAGCTGCTCGATTCAATTGTGCGTGTGTGGAAAATAATCTTCCCATTAAATATTTCGGCCCCAATTCATCGAGTTGTAGGATCGTAGCTGTCAATTGATGCACAAGGAAGGTGGATTTTCGAAGCAGAGTGAAAGATCTGGCGACATTGAATCAGCAAATCAATTTCCAGAGGTAGGACACTTGACATGTCAAGCACGACTTAACTGAGACTGGGATGACCAAACCAACCCCCTTTCCTCTCCATTCCAAACTGAAAGCTTCAAGTAGAATTGAAGATACTTCTGGATCTGCAATCTAAGTTACCTACCAAGCGCTTGTTCTCTCGCAGATTACCCTTCTCCAATTCTTCCCTCCTATTGTCTGCAGATGTTCTCGAATGAGTTGCTCATCCCTAACCCAGAATTGAGGCCCTGAATCGTCGCAGCAACTTTTCCATGTAAAGTGGAAGCAGCATGGCCGCTGCAGATGTTATTGTGGAGAGAGCTGACTCTTGGTCCAAATCAGATCATATGCGCATACCACCACCATCGCCAGTCTAGACTGGATATGGAACCGACGTAATCAGTGATTGAGTAGTGCACTGCTTGTCATGATGCTGCTGGCGAGATGAAATAGCAAACAGAATTGCGCTGGAACAGATCCGGAAGGATACAAGTTCTGAATATCTCTGGTGATGAATCCGTGGCCGAGATGGTAATCAGGTTGGAGACCATTTCGGCAAAAAATTTATCCAACTGAATCGAGCAGTTTCATCTCTCCCTGGCTCAACTGTCAATGTGGACTTCGCATTTTTCTTTACCTCCAACTTATGTGGGACCAAAGGCGCGATGGCTCTTCAAATTTTTATTGGCGACAGAGGAAAAATGCACTTGACAGAACTACGCATAGTGGAATCTACTCAAACAAAATTCAGGGCTTTGAAAACATCTTTGTCGGGCGCTGGCGCTATCTTCTAAAAAAAAAGAGGATTCGTTTTGGTCATTTTGAAGATACTCGCTTAATTATGAAGGTAAACAAAGCAAGCCGAAGTTTACCCGACTCAAAATGCGGCCAGGCGAATCTGCGAGACGGGACAACTTCTTCCGAAATCCAAGGTCTTCAACAACTCCTTCCTGCCTAGACGAGGCCGCTAGCAGTTGCGAGTTTCCAAAAACCCATGAGCAAAGATCACTGCTGGGTTGATCTTTTCATACGGGCTGGTTGCTAACAAGATTCTCAGGGCTTCCTCAGAAGAGCGGGGCTCACTGATCTACTGGTAGCACATAACTTCCACCCGCTATAAATCATGCCTTGATAGGAGACTTTGCTGCTGTAAGGAAAGATCGAGAAAATAGAAGGTTTAATACACGTATCAAGATCAAAGTTTAAACCTGTGCGAATTCATGCCGAATCCCTGTGTCCATTGCGCCACCGCTAAGCCGGGAGCGGCATGCTGGGACCCAGCCTCTAGCCCCACAACTATTCCAAAAATGTATATATCCACAACTGCTCACTCCCCTCGAATAGACTCCTAATATAGACTCCACACATCGCATTCTGAAGTCTGAATTCCTGCTCAAAAACATTTCCTAAAATGCGCTTTTCCGGCCCAGATAGTCCAGCACCTATCCTTCATGCTTACCTCACCAGTCCACTGCTAGCTGAAACCATCGAAAAAGTGCATTCTGACTTCGCTTCTACCGCTGATAATCAGGTTCGCCTCGCCGTCCATGATAATCCAGAATTCTATGGCAAAGCGGCCGAGGAAATCCGAAAAGATCTTGAGGCTCGCAATTCCGTAGTAGATGACTTCCTCTTGATAGGAGACGATGTTTTGGAGACGGGTGCGGCTTGGTACGTCGGCGAATGGGTCACGGACGAAGAGTTCGAGACGGGAACAGTACGTCGTAGTAGCGATCAGCCAGTGGTTTGGCGTATGCGTGTCATGATTAAAGCTGTGCCGGCGCGATGGGTATGTTTCTAATGCTCGCTGTCGTTTGTCGTTGATTCTTGGTCTGGACGCTGAATTTTCTGGCTGAAGATCGATTACTCGATCGCCAACTCCTTCATCCAAGAGGACATTGACTCGACTATCGACGCCTGGCCATGGGACCCGAACGCTCCGATGCGGGCATACGGAGAGAACGAGTTGCCAAGGGAGCCGCAAGATACTCAGCCGCAGCCGCTTGGATGGAGGCTTCCCGCATATGTAATTGCGGAAGCGGGGGAGTGGGAAGATGGTCCAGGAAATCTGATGAATGTTGACCCGCCACGAGAGCGCGTGTACCGGTTAAAGAAAGAAATCGCGGAGCAGCATGGGCTGCGCAATGACTGGGCCATTGGGTGGAGGTCTGGAGTCTGGACTGATGGGACAGAGGGGGAAATGATGTTCACACAGCCATATTTGTAGTCAAGTCTACTTACGGAAGGAAGGTTGGGTTGAACCTGTACTTGTACTGCACGGGTGAGGCGAACCATGGAATCAGACTCAGAATCAAACAATTTTGCAAGAGATCCATGGCATTCATTATGGCACGAAAAAGAAAAAATTTGGGTTCAATTCCATCTAAACGCATCTTTTCTGCAACCTTCCAATCCCATCCCCATCAAGAAGTAGGCAGAAAGAGCAGAGAAAAATGGGCCGAGATAAGATTAGAGTGGTGTTTTAACTACATCCATCATCGTGAGAACAACACTCGTCACAATTTCCCGTGGGGCAGGACCCGTCACTCGCGAAGGGGCTGCAAGGTACTTCCTAGATTCTGTGTCAGATGTAGTCTCTCTCCTCTTTCTGCTTGATTACGTACTGATGGCTCCGGAGCATCTGTTTTAGGAGGTGTTGTTGTAGTTGGACCTTGTGGAGGTGATCCTCCCCCTCCCCCTCCTCCCCCTCCTCCCCCTCCTCCCCCTCCTCCCCCTCCAGCTCCTCCGCCTCCTCCACCTCCAGCTCCTCCACCTCCAGCTCCCCCTCCTCCCCCTCCACCCCCACCACCCCCACCACCCGAAGACGAAACTGTCCCAAAGGTAACCGTTGAAGGGTCACCCGAACTCTTTGGTACAAAATTTTCGCATTCTCCATTGGCAGGTACTGTGAAGAATCGCTGTGTTCCGCCAATAGTTGCCCCGTAACACGCAGCCTGTGGAGTTCTGTGAAAGATATGAAATCTTCCGTTCTGGCTATTACCGGCCGAAGCAAAGTTGACGGCGCCGTTGGTACCGCATGTGAACCGTAGCACGCCATCAATTGTGGCTCGATCGCAGGTGAGAGTGGTGGTGCAGGCTGTAGCCGTGCCGCATTGAGAAATTTGGGCAGTCGTTACGCCTAGCTGCAGGAGAAGAACTGCCCAGAAGGTAAGAAGGATTTGAAGATTCATTTTGATTGTCGGTTGATGTTTGTATGAAGTGACTTGGAATTTTGAAAAGTAGTTGAGCTGCTGTGCGAGAGGGCTGCTTATATCTTGAAGCTACCTCTGTTGTTGAGCCAAGTTTACATTTCCTCGCATCTTTAAACCCCCAAGAATTGTTTTACGCATGGTTTTTAACTGCCAGAATGTTTCGGGACAGCATGGAGATTCCGAGCAAAGGTAATGCGACTATTCTCTCAATGCATACCAAGGTTCCCCAGATCGCGACTAGTATCTTCAAGGACTCAGTGCTAAAATGTCCTATGTTTCGTGAACTTTCAGCGGAAACACCCTGTAGAATTGGCGCATGAGCATTGTACTAAGGCAGATCACTAATCTCGATGCGAGATCCTTGGGTGGATGCAGGGGTTCGGAGGGTTTGAGCCCGAAGAGAGCACTATATGGGAATATTCCGGCAGCGACTGCCTCTATTGGATTGAGCCGAAGAGAAACGAACTCCAGCTCTTATGTAATGGGATTTAATCCCTGTGCTGTCACCAGGATTCCAGTTACATGAAGTGAACCATATGTCGCTTGCGAACATTTGTGTCTGACGTCTTGGCAGTAGAGTGGATTCGGCGTCCAATTGCGATCCAGAATGCCACTCGACAAGTGAACGTGACTCTGGCTATGGTATAGACTTTAAGTTGTTTGCGAAAGTCAAATTCTTGTTTATGCCATTAAACAAAAGATTGAAACAGGAGGATCTTTCCTTGCGTCTTTCCAAGAACGCATCTGCAGTCGCGGTAGTTGACTTGAACGGTTCGATCTCGCATACTTGGGATCTTGGGTTCATGCGCTCACTTTTCTTGGTTCGTGGATCGCGAACGCCTGTCAAAGGAAGGGGCCCAAACCTTATTCCTGTCCAAACAGGCATGGGCAAGCGAGGAAAGCTTAAACTGTCGCAAGCGGGGTTTCCCCGAATTTCGTGTTTCAAGGCAAACAGTTTAGTAATCAGATGCTGTATTTTGTATTCGTAAAGCGATGAGGCTTCGAGATAGTAGTAGTGCAGCGCATTCCGGAGAATAGGATCTGGAGAAGGGTAATAGTTACTAGCAGTTTGGCATTACTGCAGTAAATATACAGCCCTGGGTTCGGCATTGTATGTCGACCTTTATTTCACTTCACTCACAGAAATCAGGATAAACAGAGGCTAGACTAAATGTATATAATTAGAGCAGTGGCCCCTCACCCTCATCTATCGTCTTTCTCTCACCTGCCTCTAGCACAAGATATGATATGGAGATGCAAGCTGACCGAACAAGTCATACTCAAAGCTCGGGCCGGCCCTTCAAAATCATGTCCTCTCGATGAGATACAATTCGATAGGGTGACATGCTTTAAAACAATCTCCATGGGTAAGCCTCGGTGATAAAGTTTATTGGAAGGGTTCTAGAAACTCTTGCGATGCGTGAGACTAGTTCGGACATATTTTGCGAAAACTTAAAGGAATAGGAGGCTCTCTCTGAGCAAGTGCAGCAATTCGAGTAACCTCAAGTAGAAAACAGATGGATAGTGCTGATATGACTGAGTCCTCCTAACTTCATTTCCCACACAATATTATGCAATACTAGCCAAGCGAGATATGGCTTATCAAACAAGGGATACATCAAAACTCAATATCAGCGCCAAGCTACGGGACTTCCTTCGGGTCCAGTACACGTCGCATTGTTTTCTGCTTTCGGGAAGGATATGTTTCGGCTAGTTTGATCCCTTGCGGGAGTTTTCTAGATACTTTTATTTCGAATGATAGAAAATGATATAAGAAGAATAGATATCTTCAAAATGATATCAAACAGCAAACATTTTTTCTCTACAACAATCATCCAATAAACAGCTTTCTCCCTATTACAATGAAGGTCCTTGTGATCATTACTCTACTTGCCTCTGTAGTAATTTCGCAAGGTCCGGTTCTTACATTCAAATGCCAGAATATACCAGGTATATCCCTCACTGTATGCTATGAAAGTCTCGAAAGCTAAAAGAAAAATAGAAGTTTGTAACAACATGTGCTGGGGCGTACACTGCACTGGGGGCAGATTCTCGGCCACTTTGACGGCCGATAACGGTGCTTCTGCAAGCGTCAAGGCCGCTAGAAGAAGAGCTGCCGGTTGTCTTCCAAACCCAAATCAGTGTAGCAATTCGGCTCCGGGACCAAATAGGGGCCAAAATCTAAACTGCGACGAATATCCATTTGCATCTACGAGGGAGGCAGATCAAGGGGGCCAAAACATTCGTTGTGTTCCAATTACAGAAAATTCTCGTAAGACGCACTCCAAACAGAGAGATATGAAGTAGGCTGACCTAGAGATAATAGAACAAGGAGGGGCAATAAATGGGTTCTACAGATCAACTGGAATTGCAGCTGGCACAGCTTTCAATATCGCCTTTGAAAGGCCAGACGCCGCGAAGGTGGTTTATTGTATTAACCCCCAAGGAGGCAACGTGTGCAAAAATGACGGAAACATCTTCAACAAGCAAGTCCTTGCACCCGACCCAAATGCGTTTACGCCTCGCGGTAAACGGTTCGAGGCATCCACACCAATGTATCTGTACGCAACAGAACGAGGAGAAAAAGTGTCTTCGGCAGCATTACTTGAGGTCGGGCGCGAGCTCTACAGTTTTGCTCCCAGGAATGATACTCTAGGAAAGATCAGTTTTGCAGCTCGGTCAGCGGAAATGGGAGGCGATGATGATATCAACCTCGAGTTGGTAGTGGATAGAGTTTTGAAGCAACTGATGTAGCTATGGTCTCTGTTTTATGTTGTGTATTCTATGTTTTGTCTTTCGCATTCGAGAATTTGAATTTTATTAACTTACGTACTGAATTAAAATATAAACAGCACCGTCAATTGATTCTGTGATAGCAATTGTCTAGAACGCTAAGCAGATGATCCGAGCTAAGGGCTTAGGGTCTATTATCAGGAGTTTCAATAAGGGAGTCCGTCCAAGCACGCCAAGATATCCAGGCTTGAAAGCAAGATATCGCTACTATCAACAGCCCAAAAACGGCATTAAGCACTAACGCAATAATACCAATATACAAAACGTTCCTCTCCTTCGCGTTCCTTTCCAGCCACCGTTGCATGCCGCTCGTCGGCTCCGGATTCCTCGCTACGTCGTAGAGCCTCGATAATCGTGCGCCCCAGTACCTGTACCGAATATGCTCGGGATCCTCGCGCCCGGGCCCTTCGTACACACACATGTCTGGATCGAAGGTACCGGATTTCAGTAATCTATCCAAGACAAATGCTAAATCTTCGTCGTGGGAGGGGAATAAGATGGACTGTATTGAATATAGAGTTTCGAGGAGGAGTTGAGGGGGTAAGATGCCCCTAGGTCGCCAATAAGTCAGTTTTTTTGGCCACTTTCACTTTTCTTGAAATTTGGAAGGAGATGGTGGATCCTCACATTGTCAAGCATTCAGACACTGGAGTCTCTAGTGGTTTGGACATCGAAACCCTCAACTGCGCTTTCAAAAATGGAGTATGATGGAAAATCTTCACTTCTCTTCGCCTGATATCTAACAACAGATGCTCAATCAGGTTATCAGTCGGCACGAACCTCAGATGGCCATATGTCTGAAGACTGAACGCCGTTATGTCGCTTTCTCTACCCTCAAATTCAAGATCAAAATCCGAATTAAAATTAATACTCGGAATCCTCAGCTCAGAGTAGCGGAACGCTCTTTCGACGAAACCGGGGAAGGATTCCTCGTCGTTCCATTTTAGAGGTCGCACGCCAGCGATGTTGTAGTCTGCTGGATACCGTTCTGCGACTGAGCAGTCGATCATGAGCATGAGGTGGACCCCGAGGTGGATGGCGGCTGCCTTGCTATTGATATTGATAGCAAGCTCTCTCTCCAGGCTTGGCGATGGCGTTGACAAGTCGAGTGCATAAAGAGTGTTCCGGGTTAGACTCGGGTCGTTCTTCAGTGCTCGAATAACGGCGAGGATGTTGAAGGTTGGGTGGGGTGTGAAGTCGTTTTTGGAGTTGTTAAGGGAAATTTGGATCGTGGAGGGGGAGGTGGTGGTGTAGATGCTGCTTAAAGCGTCGAAGCATTTGAAGTAGGAGGTGAGTTTTGTTGGTGGGGTTAGGTTGTCGTTGAGCGAGAATAGTTCGCGGATGATGAGTTGGCGCTCGCGGCCTGATGAGAGATACATGTAGACAGTTTCAGAAGTTTAAAGTTCAACAAATTTCTTTCCTACCAGAATGAAGTCGTCAGTTGTAGAAGTGTGGCGAATTTTACATGTAAAGAAACACCGGGCAAGATGAAGTCTCGGAGGGTCATGGCGCATTTCTTGAACGCCGCGCTTGTCGACAAATGGAGGAACAGCTTCGAAGTTGAAATGCCGATTACAATCAGTGCAGCTGTAGTAAGTCAACCATGGAATCCTCTAGCTCTACTGACCATCAGGTAATGGAAAGCTTCGCGAATCTGAGAATCTAACTGGGCGAATTCTTTGCCAAACTAGACGAAGTGGATCGTAAACCATTAGGGCCGAAAATGTGCTTTAAGAGCGATGCATCTTTGAGTATCACATTACCTAGTCTCGCAAATACAGGAATATATTTTCCAGATCCAGAACTGTATATCTGGCTACCGCATTTCTCCAGTCTTTTCCACGCTGCGAAGATAGTTGATAAACACCCGCCTGTTGATCCTAATAGTGAATAGCACATATTAGTCCCATTACATCTATAGGAATTAGGGTAGGATATACTAACCACTTTGATAAAACGGCCATTGGAGGTTACACAAACGTTCCGCAGGCCTAGTTTAACGAAGCATTGATATGCATGTTCCATTGGGGACTTGATGTCCAGTGTTAGGGGAGCCTGTCTCATTAGCTTGACTTCAGATGTCGAGTTCTAGTTCTCGACAAAACTTACAAAATCGATGAAAGATGCGAAATTAGTAGGGTCCGGTGGGTCTTGGTCGGCATCGTCGAGAACATTCCCATCGGATCCCATGAAGCAGAAAGAATTATCTTCATCCTCAAGTCGATCCAGTGCATACTCAATGTCTGGGACTGGGCCTAAACCAAGTAGAATATTATCCCGGACAATCGGCAAGCCACCATCCAGTTCTCCGGATGCTTGTAGGTGCTCGACCAGGGCGCGGATGTTGCGTGCTGGTACCAGAGGTGAGTCACTTATGTCGATAACGAGGTCTCGCGAGAACATCATAGGACAAATGTCTCCGAGCTCAGACAAGAGCAATGGCTGGTTTCTGCTACCCAGAAAATGACAATCGGATATTTCTTCGAAAATGTCCTGATTGTGTTAGGTGGTTTCTTCTTGGGGGGGTTGTTTTCATGTACTAACCTGGAAGCAGAGTGGTTCTATAGCGCTGGCAACCCATCTGGCTATTAGAACGGCGGAGATAAATGGCAAAGCATACTCGAGGGTGCCAGTCAGTTCAAGCAGGACCACAATGATGGTCACTGGGAGTCGAACGACACTGCCGAGTGTTGAAGCGGCGGCAATGAGGCCGTAAAGGCCGGGTTGAATACAGGCAGCGGTCACTCCACCATTTCCAGGACATCTAGTCCAGCCACTTCCCGTTGGAAGTGCCTCCATGGTCAACTGTAGAAGATGACCAGTTAGACGGCCAGCCAAGGCCCTGAGAGCTAGCAAAGGAGCAAAGATACCACCTGGAACTTTCTGTCGTTGGATGGGTGGGTAAGCTGACTTTCTCCACTAGGTTTGGAATGCAGGACACTTACGACGCCGATAGTAATGACAGCCAGAAACACATTAGTAAAAAATGCAATGAAGAGTTGCGGAAGAAGTCGATAGATTTCAACCGAGCCATTAGGACAAAGCTGTAATGATCCAAGCCTGATGTGTTGCTCATTGCCTAAGGGATCGCATGGCGCGACCAGCACGTTCAGCAGACTAGGCATTGACATCTTGCCAAACTCATTCCAATAGCCCATCGCTCCTGTAACGAGAGCCACCCAAACAGTATGCCACAGCGGGGACAGCGTCAAAAATGGGTGGTTGCGGCAGCACTTTTTCCAAAGGACCGAGGCCTTGATAAACAAAGCTCCTAATACTCCAGAAAGAACACCGACAGCTACAAAGACGACGAATTGGAAGAACTGCCATTGTGTATTGTAACGAACCTGAAACAGATTCGTATTCCCGTAGGGTTGTAGATACCTGAGGCTTGCTGAGGCCACGACACAGCATACGATGTTAGGGACAATTCTCTTCGTAGGAAGTACGTAAGCTGCCTGCTCGAGGACAAATATCAGTCCACCGATTGGTGCCCCAAACGCGACTGAGATACCTGCCGCTGCCGCTGCGGTGAGTATTTCGCGCCTCCGAGAATCGTTCTGATCATATTTGGAAAACAGTCGACATGCAACATTGCCTACGGATGCGGCGATGTGCACCAACGAGTCTTCCTTCCCGATACGCAGCCCCAACGCTGTGCTCAAGATGAGGCCGACAAACTTGATGAAGAGCGACCTGAAACCCAAGAAGCCATGGAGAACGAGCCCGTTGAGAACAGCACGCACTCCAGCGAGGCCGCTTCCTGCAGCGCAGTAAATTGTGTATGATTGTGGCTCAGGACTGTCGACTGGTATCAAATCAATAATAGGTTTGCCCGCAAGCTCCTGGTTTTGGCTCCACAAAAGCGCGAATGGCAAACACAGCTTGCTTGTCAATGTGACTAATGTTGAAAGAAGAGCTAGAGCGATGGAAGAGCAAAGATAGGCAGTAAAACCGAGCGTACTCCGGCCTGACGAAATGTTCATAGAATCAGCCCAGGTCTGCCATTCAGGGCAACTACCACTCGGGCAACATTTCTGTGTTTCTAATTAGCATCTTAGTCACAAAAACGCAGGTCAGGGATGTCTTCACCTGAGCACTGAGATACCATGCTCTGGAGCAGTGCCCAAGTCTGAGAGACGAGATCGTAGCTTCAGACACATCAACCGCAAACGCAATTAAAGCGATAGCTAAGCCGATGATAACAATGAGGACCCAACCCTGTACAATATCCCACTGGCGGTAGATATTCCCCCAAAACCATTTCCGGAGTCTCAGTTGGTGAATCCGATAGGCATCGGCGATATTGTCATAGACCCAGTCAGTCGAAGTAAATTGATCATACCAAATGCGACCATTAGAGGTCTCTGTATTGAGGGTTTTAGAGAGTGCCTGTCTTAGCTGCCTTCCCCAGTCTCCTGTTACACGCCCATGTCTTGTAACCGCGGTATCTAGTAGGGGTTCTTATCGAGATCAGATGTAGAGCAAGGTAGGGAAGAGAGTGTGACTAACCGAGAGCATCCCACCTATCGCTGTCTGCTTCATTGCCAATCCTCGAGTAATGTGTGCCAGACCGATTGGATCGTTCGGCAAGCAGAGGAGAGAGCTCAGAAATTGGATTCGGGTCAACTACAGCCTCAGGCCGCGACTCCTCTAGGAGCAGCAACTCATCGGAAGGAGCAGATGAAGAGTGCGGTGCTATGGCCAGTGATGTAGAAGGGTCGAAACACGACAAAAGATCGGGAAGTTGTACATGCGCATCTTGAAACTTAAGTTTGATATCTTCAATCATTGTAGCAGCAGGCACCATGTATACCCATGGCACAGCACCTCGTCCAGCAATGACGTGACCACAGAGCTTGTTGTCTTGAAAGACCCACGCACCTGAATCGCCGCGTACTATTCATGATAAGCATCCTCTAGCAGAGACGGCCTCTGACTTTTCACTAACCTAAGGGTGTCTCAAGCACAATCTGGCGAACCTCTAGTGTTGAGTATCCCAACCGTAAATAGACTGGACAATCCGTCAAGTACCCTGTAATCACGCCGCTGACTCCTGCATTGATTATTACTTTAGAGGCCGTCATTTCTGATTCCTCAAGCCAGGATGTTACAGGAGTGCCTTGCAAACCGGACAGGGATATAACGTTAGGCAGGTGTTGCTCTTCATGCTCTGCCAGATCGATTAGTGCCCAGTCGAGCATTTCATGAAACCGAGAGCTTTGTTGTGAGTGTGAATGAGAGGACTGCGATGGAGGTTGTTGTATGGATCCGATGCGCTGCCATGTGGTGCCTGATAGTTGCAATGTCCCATCGTATACCGCCGTCATATTAGTGGTAGGATCAGCCATAGGATATGAGTATATGACAGCATTCGCAGTGCTTCTCGTGGGATCGCTGAACTTGATAAACGGAGAATCGAGGTCCGACTCGGACTCTGACTCGTCTCCACTTGCTCCATCATCATCCAAATCTGCCATTGGCGCGATCAACAAGTCCGGCTCCCTTGCCTCTAGTGCGTGAGCAGCGATAATGGCAAACCATCTGCGGTCTATCATCACCGTGCCACCGATAGTAAAGAGAACTCGATCTCCCTGGCTTTGGCCCTCGACTCTCGCGAGGCGACCGCATAAGGTGCCCGACCCCTCAAAGAAGCTAGTCCTCATCTCGATCCATACGACGTCCCCTTGGGGTCCTGCATCCCCCGAAAGATGCACGAGAGTATCGACGACAACCACACACTGAAACTCGAACGATGACAGCCAAGTCTGCGACTTCAGTATCTTGCGCAGTTGTTTCTTATGAGGTTCACTGCAGCAGACTACGATACCAGTAGGTCGGAGGCGGCTGGCACTAGGACCTGCCATCATAAATTCGAGCGCGAGTGATGGATCTAGATTTCTCTGGGGCCGAAAAGTGTTGAAAAGAGTATCTTGCAAGCGGGGCTTGATCTGCTTCCAGGTCTCTAGATCCTTCGCATCTATGATGGCCTCGGGAGCTACAGCGACTCCCTTGTCGATATAGTAAACCTTGACTTTCTCATGCATATGCCTGGTTTCTGGTTCCATGACAATTGTAGCTTGCCGGATTTGTAAAGCAACTGTCTGCTGTTTAGATGTGGGCATAGCAGTGATCGTGTTGGATGTGGTCTCGAGATTTGTTCCTGGGATACGAGTCGTTATTGGAAAGTTTGGAGGTGATGAAGCGTCTGCTCCTGTAGCTGTTGACCCTGTACACGGTAAGGTGAAACCACCCGCAGCCGCTGAGGTCGACGCCAATCCGCTTGGGCCAATTGAACGTCCGGCAATATGTAAAGTAACTTCATGTCGCGAGTCCCGACGCTGAGGTTCTGTCTCGACGGTGCTTTCTGTCTTGATGCAACTCTCCCTGGTTGCTTGAGGGTTATGTGTTGGCACTTTCAGCCCGAGGAGCTTCAGCAGAGAATTGGCCCCGTGTTTGCCAACGCTTTGCACTTGGTCCACTGCCTTGAGAGCGAGGGGGACGTTCATGCTGTGTTTTCTGAAAGTAAATAAGGTATTCCTCACTGGGTGAAATAGTTGAGATGGACGGAAAAGATGTCCTTAGGTGTTGCGAAGAGAAGAAAGGTAGTCCAGCAGCTCACCTACATTACTGGCTGCATCTGCAGTCCGCCTTCTTCGCCGCACCGCGCCCTCTTGGCCACAGTAGCCTTGTGTCGGTGGTGGCTATGATCTTGCTCAGCCGCAATGGACACACTGCATGGCTGACCGCACCATCAACAAAATTCGTTCGTTCCAGCTGCAATCGTGTACAAAATCAATGGACTTGATTGAATATCATCCATCTGCCACAAACTTTCTTCATCGCGATGCCCGCCATACAATCCGGCTCACACGTCCAGATCGAGGGACTCAGCCAGGAGACTCGCAAAGCTATTGTTGAGACTTTTTTGGGACCCCTTCAGGCACGGTCGATCTTGAGGCCTTGACGGGCTATCTGAGTTACTACGAGACCGAATGGAGACGGCTTCGAATAGGCATCTCATCATCTTCTTGGGAGATTTCGAATTTGGCGGTGAAAGTACATGAAGATATATTGCATGTATGTCGCACCCTCTCGGCGGGCAGAGATAAGCCAAGATCAGAGCTTCGACAGCAGTTAAAAGGCTACTTTCGGACGACCAATGACGTTGCAATCGACCGATCAATCGACCTTGATCCCGTGGTCCCGTGTATAACCTGGCCCGTTTACTAGTCAAGCGGCCCATATATGACCCTGTAAATACATACGAATAAGCCTCATTCCCCGACGTTTCTACTGTACTGCTAAGAGTACTGAGCCTAAGATCTCTCGAGTTCACGTGTTCGTAACATCGCTATTTCTCTTTAACCCAGCCATCTTTGGCGAATAGGAGTCAGATAGCGTCTGCCAAAGAGATCCGATCCATAGTCATTTGCGATGCTACTCGAATATGAATAATTGGTGTTCGGACGGGGCGCCGTTGAACCGCGGTTGATTGAGGCCAACTTTGACTAGTTACCACAAGGAATATTCAGGTTCGATGTGAGAGTCGTAGGCCCCAAGCTCGGAATGGCCTCTGTAGCCTCGAGGTGCAGAGTGAAGATCTCGAGCCCTGTTCCTAGCCGTTTTATAGAGTTCCAATACCAAATCACTGTTTCCTGAAAGTATTCCCATTCGATGCGCCAGAGTATGAGCAAAGCCGTGACCAGATATATGCCCCCGAATTTCCTGCCTCAACTCCATTGGGGTGCTTTCGCAAACAACCAATGCATCAACCAATACCTCAGCTATCGGCTTTTCGTAGTCTGGGAGTATGTTGATTTCTTCCATGCTCGGGCTGAGACCAAGCAGAGCGTAGATAATATCCCGTGGTTCACTGCAAAGAAAATCCCTCTCAACCGCTACTTGCAGCCAGGCTTGGAAATCGATATGGCCTTGCATGCTAACGGATTTATAATCTCGCAAGCGATTCACTCTTTTGGCCATATGTGCATCAAGAGCAATGCTCTGTCTGATTTGAGATACGAGGTCTGCGTGCTCGAAAAGTTGATAGTTGCTGCATGCAAGACAGAATGCTTCAAACGCTTTACCGCGAACATTGTCGTAACCGCAGTATATCTGTAGTTCTTTTGCAAGGTAGATCTCTTGTATTATCCACAATCGTTGCCAGTAGGAGCGGGAGCACAATGCATGTATGTCATGAAGGATGTCTGGACGGAGCTGATCAAAGTCCGAGGAACCGTGGTAGAGCCTCTCAATAATGTGCATAGCACGCTCACTCGAATTGGTGGCCAGACCAAGCCAGACTACGACTTGATATGCTTGATTGAAAATTCGTCCCATGATAGAAACTTGATGGTTTCTTTCCCGACCGTTCTCTTGGTCTATACAGAGTGCATCAACCCACAAGTATCGATCACGATCTTGTGCTCGTATGTATAGTAACGCATCTCTTAGATTTCGTCGTACACGTAGGGGGTGCCCATCGATGGATATTTCAGGGTCGCTTGTAGCAGGCAAACCCCATTCGTATGACAGTGCCTCGTACCGTACGCTGCCGAGCTTGTGATGTGCAATACTACATCGTATTGGAGCGGAAATATCAGGACCTTGTTCCAGTGTAACAAGACGAATGTGATGGCTTGACTCGAGAGGTTGGTACTGGAAGTGAGGAAACGCAGGCATAGGCAGGTTCGTGATTTGATGCGAAGCGCCGTCGGAAATGGGCAGTCCAATTTCGTGGCCTCTTTGCCGCCTTGTATCAGATTGAGACTGCCCCATTGTTGTCTCTGATTAGCCCCTGGACTGTCGGTGCTCGAATTGGTGATCGGCGACAGCGTTGTTGTCACTTGGGTGGGGCTCTTACGTTGTCAGGCTCACCCTGTCAAAATGGCGTTCAATTTCGCCCCAAGGCTAATAGGCTCTAGCGGTTACCCCCTCCTGTACTGGGCGTTATTAAGTGGCCGATTGAGGCACGTGCGCACCTCATCAAATAGCTTTATTTACATATTAACAAACCTTTTAATTTTAACACTTTATGACTCTTGACTCTTGACTCCTGTAAGGTCTGTAAAGAAGCGCAAATCGCGCGCGCGACCTTATACTCCTTCTCCTAATCTTAAGCATATCAATAGCGAAGGCCACATCAGTGTTGTGCTATCAAATTTGGTGGGGTTCCGTACGTGCCTCAATCGGCCACTTAATAACGCCCCGTACAGTCCTCCTCACTATGTAATAAGACCCCAGAGCAAATACTTGAGGCACCGGTGGAGCTGTGGTGGTGGTACTGCGTCGTTGTTCGCTCGCGCCGCGGTGTCACAACGTTGCCTCACAGCACATGCCACCAAACTGGGTTTGAAAACCATCCGACCGCTAAGTTCCTCCCGTGCGAGTAAGCGCGTCATTAGGTATATACTAATAATACCCTGGGCAGCGTTAATCGCACTAAGTGGATAGGACAAATCTGGGGTGTACAAGAAGGCAGAAATTCCACCTCTTCCGCCGGGGATTAGGTCGAATGGTGTTTGCAACAATGGCGATCGGGGCAGCGCGAGAAGCCGCCTGCAGAGGCAGCCCCTAGGACGATTCAACCGGACGATTACGGCCTCACGAGTACATATCACACGAGGCTGGAGGCTGGAGGCTGGAGGCTGGAGGCTAGGTGTTGCAGTCGCTGTGGCCTAGGGGGTTGACTACACCAACAGGAGGCCGGTGGATATAAGGGCTCGAGGAAAAGGAATCACACACTTTGGTTAGCAGGAGAGAAACGCGGAAGGTACGCTGCCTGGCTAGGGGCGTACTCGATGTAACTCCTGCGAGACACGTTCCGCTTTGTGGGGAGTAGAGATACGGCAAGGTAACGCGAAGAGAGCTTGCTCCTGGGGCGTGGCATATCATGGCAGCGACAGAGACACTGCCTACATAGCCTGAGAGAACAGATGGGCCTGTCGGTCTGTAGGCAGAACGGGGCAGTGGGTTGCGCGTCAATACAGGCTTAAGGAGCAAACAGGGCAGAGGAAGGTTTTGGTCCCAGACCTTCCTCTCGAAGCAGGCGGCCAGGAGTGAACTTTTTGGGGCAAAAGTCTTACCGGGCCCGTGGGAAAGCGTGGTAGAGAGGTTGCTAGCCCTATTTATATTGTAGTTTACTTGTAGATTTGCAATACAATTCTGTGCCTGCAGAGGAGCATTTCAGACTACAGCGCTTTCAGCGCTAGAAGTTGAGACGCATACCTTACCAATACCGCTGCAGATGCTTCAGGCATCTGTGAACAAAGCCCTCAGGATCAAAGAAACTCCTACGTTTCAGCGAATCCAGTAGTATAGAGGTGCAGGCTATGCTATGTGCAAGAATCGACTCTCCCCACTCCAGAGAATTGAACTCTAATAATATTTCTTGGCGTATTATACGATAACGCTTTTGCTGATTAGCTGTAGTAGTAGCGGATTACTAGTCTTAGCTATATAAGAATTATATAATAACGCTTTTTTTAGTTAGTTATATCTATAGTAATATAAAGCGCTGATTAATTGTATTTAGTAATAGTATGGGCTATTATATCTTATTAAAATCTCTAGTAGATTAAATTATAATAGTAGTCGTAGTTATAATATTAGAATTATATTTTTAATATTAATTAAAAAGGTAAAGATAAAGGTAAATAAGTATTATAACTAGTACTATTTTATAAAATTAATTATAATATAGTAGTAGTAGTTATCGAAGATTAAAGTCTAGAGTAATATTAAGTATTACGATATATAGATACTATAATAAAGTAGTAATATAGGCTATATTTTACTAAAACAAACGTCGTACTATTATAATATCTTAAGAATTACTTTTATTTTTATTAAATTAAATTAACTTTTACTACTAATTAAAAATATACTCTTAGTAATTATTAATTATAAAAGAAAATATAATTAGCTTTAGTAAAAGATATAATTAGCTATAGTAAAAGACTGCGGTTAGTTATAATATAGTAGGGAACTATAATTAACTATAGTAGATAATATATATTTAAGATAAGAGTAATATTACGTATAAGAATAAGTAAACACTACTTAATTCTTTGATTTTTATATATTTGATTTAAGTTATATAAAGTATTTAGCTATAGTAATAGATTATTATTTATTATGATTATTAAGAGTAGTAGAAGAGCTTACTTTATATTAGTCTGCGATTAGTTTTAGTATTAAGTAAGTATTAAAATAAATAAATACTACTCTTTTCTTATTTCCCCCGGATTTCCCTGGGAACGTTATATAAAATTAAGCGAGGTACGGCCTACTAAGACCTACCTTTCGAGGGGCTGCAATTAGTAATCTCAGAGTCTTATTAGTTGTATTTACGCGGCTCTAAAATCTTTATAATCTTAATTAAAAAAAAATTTTAATATTAAGATTTAGAATAATTGCTAGAAACTTTAAAAGAGTTTTTTTATAAAATAATAGAGTTTTCTTATAGAAAATAGGTATATTAATTATTAGTTCTTAACTACTTAATTAATTAATAATTACCTAAGTTATTTACTCTATTACTTTTACTTTTACTAAATCCCCGCGTAAGGCTAGGGCTGTTAGCTATTAATTCCCTTATTACTTTACGATTTCTTACTTCTAGTATAACTTCGTTCTTTAATTATTTTATTAATAATTTATATTACTTACTTCTTACTTGCTACTTACCTGAGTTAAGTATACCTAATTTATATTAGTATTAGAAGTCTTTACTCTAATAATTATATAAGTTATTAGCGCTTTCGCTATTTAAATACGTATTTATATTAATATTCAACTCTATTATCGTACGTATATACTTGCTATTATCTCTTTTATATACTTTTATTTATTATCTTAATAATTTTTATAAATTATAGTCTTTTACTTATACTAATATTACGAACTATAATCTCTAAAGGCTCTAAAAATCCTACACTATATAAAGTAAGTCTTATTATAATATAATATATACCTAAATCTTAAGTAAAACTATTATAAATCTATCTAAACCTAGTAATACTAATACTACTATAATCTCTTGTATAGCTATTTCCTCTACTTGAATTTAATAATAAGTAAATATCAGAATATAAGTATTAATCTATAAGACTATAAAAACTATTTCTTATAAAGTCGCTATTTAAGCAAAACTAACTCTCTATAACAAATATCTTATACTACGGCTAGCTATTAGAAAAGTAGTAACTCTAATATATTTAATATAAGTAATCTACCTCTTAAATCGCCGTCCTTAGTTCCGTACGCTTTATTATTAATACAGTCTTTAGTACTATAGAGCAGAATAGCTAGTCGTAGCTTTATATATCTACGAGTCTATTACGACTATATAACTAATAATTTAAGTATTAGTTTTTACGCCTTATGAACTTTAAGCGCGATAGTAGGTTATTAACTAGCTCGAATACTAGTTACTAGAGAATAAATAACCTCAGTTCTTTCGCTTTCTTTATTTCTATTAATTTACTTGAAACCTTAAGGCTGCTATAATAGACTTATTTATATTAGTTTATCTTTATCTAGTACTTAAAGTATTCTTACTAGATCTTTTTTAACTAAAACGTAGCGTTACCTTTTTTTTAATAATCTTATAAATATATTATTAGTATTAAATATATCTAATGATTTTTTATTACTTAAAGATTACTAGGCTTTACTGGAATTTAAATTCACGTGATTCTTTACTAATATGTCTCGCGATAAGTTTTACTATTTTATATTTGCAATACCTACGCTATATTAGAAAAACTACTTCTAGATAATATAAATCTATTTTTTTTTAAAGTAATTAGTAAATACAAATTACTAATAATCGTATAATTATTATATTGATTTTTATCTAGTTTATAACTTAATCGAAGTCTTCTATTAATATAGGCAACTAGAATCTGCTTTTAGTATTTAATTATCTTAAGAAGAGCTAATATCTCTAATCTCGCAGGAGTATCTGCTTTTTTTGTTTTTTTTAAATCGTTTCTTGTTACTATATAACGATCTAGTATTTACTTGATGTAAATACAGAAGACTGTGGTTTGATCTCTATTAATTAAGAAGTAGGTATATTACGTAGACGGTTGAAGACAGTTACTAGTATAAGTAAGAATATTATTTGAGTTAAGTATAAAGCTCTTATTTAAAAGCAAATATATTAGTCTTATATAAAACCTTTGTTTTTTATAGATTTTTTTAAATTCCTAAGATTCTTTAAAATTCTCTTAAGATTCTTAGAAATCTAAAGATCTATTATATAACCTTTAGTCGCGTTATTTAGCTATTAGATAACTATCTAGTTGTTTACTATATAACTCTCTTAAGTAATAAGTATTACTAGGTATAAGATCTTGGAAGCTTATAGGCTTCTAGAATTATACTTCTAGAATCTCTCTTCTAAGATCCTATGATTACTTAAGAGCGTCTGTAATACTATCCTCTTCTTAGCCTAGCGTAGTTCTTACGCTTAAGTATACTAAAGAAAATATTAATAATAGTCTATAGTTATCTTCTTTTCTTATTATATTCTTTAATTAATATAAGAAAATTCCTGAGCGATTAGCTCTTTCTTATAGAATTAAATCCTTTGGAATTAAAACTATATTCTATTTTTTATGTAAAAAGACCGGAAAACCGTATATTATATTAAATACTTTTAATTTGATTTATTATACTAAATATACTTGCTTTAGAAAGAAATATAATACTAGAATACCTTTAGTAAGTAATTAAAAGACTCTTAAGAGAGAGAAGCGTAAGCTAGAGAAAGAAGAGTAAGCTACGTATATTACGGAATATTAGACTCGTAAGTAGTATATAGCAGCTATATTTATAACTGAAGGCTATCTAGACTATCTTACGTACTAGTGTAAGTTCCTAAAGAAATAGAGAGTAAAGATACTCTACTAAGGACTAAAGAGTATGAACGAGTTAGAAGAGGTAAAGGCACGAGAGGTAATAAAGAGGAAGAAGGAAGCTTTTATTATTTAATTACTTACTTTACTATTTACTAGTAGTTTTTCTAAATTCCTGCTTATTAATAAGGCGTTACTTGACTTTAAGAACTTGTTTTAGCAAGACCTGGATTTATTTAATAAAAGTTTTATAATAGCTTAAAGTAATAGAAGTTAGATTTAGGTTTTTAAGTTTTTTTTGATTATAAGTACTCTTTTTATTTAATTAAGTATTTTAGCTTATTATAGAAGCTCTGATAATTAAGAATAGTTTCTACTTTGTATTCGGTGTTCGAGTTAATTAACTATATTTCGGTAATAAAAGCAGGTAACGCTTCTAATAGTCCTAATTTAAGAAGGGATATATGAAATACCGACTATATATTTATTATTTTTAAAAGTACTAGTTAGTAATTAATTAATCTCTTAGCTTTAATAATTTTAAATAGTTCTAGCTTTTTATAATCTAATTTATTATTTAGTTATTTTATTGCGATATTCTTTTTAAGTAAGTAAACTTTATCTCTTTTTTTAAGTATTAGTCTTATACTACGCTTTTTGTTATAATAGATTACAGATTACTGCACGATAAAGAGAATATCGGTTGATAATTTTTTATAAAGTTATTTTAACTTATCTTCTTGTAATATAGCTTTTTACGTAGTTTTTTAATCTGCGATTAGTGTGTTATATACTATTAGATTATATTTGTAATTCGTGTAGAACAGCAATATTCTAATAGTTTCTTAATCTGCGCTATTATATATAAACTAGATAAGTAAAAGTAGCTAGATCTAATTATTTTACTTATAGTTTATATAGTACTATAAATAAGTTTCTATTATCTGATTATTTTGTTTTATTTATATATCTATCTAAGAGTAAAAGGCTATTAATATTTTCTATTTTATTCTTAAGAGCGTAGTAAGAGTTCTCTAAAACTTTAAAGTAAAAAATTTATTTTTATTTAAGATTACTTTATTTAGTATTTTATAATTTACGAAAATTATTCGAAGAAATACCTACGCTATAGTTAGCGCATCTTATATCTCTAGTACTAGTACTATATACGCGTATTTCGTAAACTTATTTATTATAATATAGATTAAGTTGTACTCGATATCTATAATTAGATTTTTAAAAAGTAGTAGCTTAGTTACGTAGTCTAGGGCAATTGACTTCTATAATTGTAGTAGGGTATTAGATGACTTTATAAGTTTATATAGAGTATAGTAAGAGGCCTTGTTTCGGATATATATATTATATAATAATACTACATTCTTAACTACTTTTTTTATGCCTAGGAAGTAATATTTTCTAAAGAGCCTTAATAGTATTTTAACTATTTTTTAATACTTATAAGCTAGTAACTTATACTATTCTTTAACGAATTCTATTTAATCTTTTATTAGAACATAAACTTGTTTTTAATATAAAAGAGCTTTAGTAATAATGAAAAAGAATCTTTTATTTAGTTATTTCTTTTATTTAATTACGATTAAGTCGTGATTATAGTTTTTCTAGATTTTCTTAGATAAGTAGCTTATTATTACTAGCTATCAATAATTAACTACTAGCGAATTGTTATTTTTTTGTAGTATAGTATAGGATTTATATATTTTATTTACGAGATATTTTAGTTTTTTACTTAAAGCGTCGACTCGAGCGTTTTCTGTTTTTTTAATATAAGAAATTCGAAGTTTAATAGTAGAAAACGTTTTATATTAGCAAACTTATTATTAGTTAAGTTTTTTAGTAGTAGTGAAATAAATAAGATTCTTATAATCTATTAGGATTTATACTTTATAGATAGCGCTCTTAAGATAAACTTTCTATTTATATACTGCGTTTACGATTACTAGTAGTTCTTTATTATATATATTATAATTAAGTTTTGCTAATAATAGTTTCCACGAGTAGTAAGTTACTAGTTACTATCTTCTATTCTCTTTTAGTTAGCTAAGTATAGCGCTAATAGTGTAATCTAAAGAATCTGTTTTTATATATATTTTTTTATTAAGTATAAAAATAGTTAGTACTAGTTCTCTAATAAAGACTGCTTTAAGTGCTTTGAAGGCGTATTAAGCCTAGTTAGTCTAGTAGAACTCTTTGTTTTTATAAATTAATTCTATAAGTAGTCCGGCGATTCTTAAGTAGTTCTTGATAAATTGCTTATAGAAATTAGTAAATCTAAGAAAGGATTATACTTTTTTAATATTTATAAGTCTACTTTATTTAATAATTATTTTAATTTTTTTTAGATTTATAGCTAATTCTTTAGTAATAACTATATAATTAAGAAAGATAATCTCTTTTTTATCCTAATTATACTTCTCTAGTTTAAGAAGTATATACGCGGCTTCTAATTATTCAAGGATAGCTATTATATTTCTTTTATATTATTCTCTATTCTTAAAGTAAACTAATATATTATCTAAATAGTAGATATATATTACATCTAAGTATAGCCGCAAAATATTATTAATTAGACGCTGAAATATAGCTAGTGTATTAGTTAAGCCGAAGGGCATGACTATATACTTGTAGTACCTGAAATAAGTATAAAATACTGTTTTTTCTTCTTTGTTCTTAGCTATTCTAATAAGGTTATACGTGTCTCATAGGTTAAGCTAAGTGAAGATATTAGCCCCGGTAAGTCTGTCTCGCAGCTCTTTAACTAATAGTAGTATATAACGATTTTTTTTAGTAGTATTATTTAGTTAATAGTAGTTAATATATATTTTTTGTTTATTATTTTTCTTTTCTGTAAATAGAACGTTACTTTTTTATAGGGATTTAGACTTTCTAATAAAACTTTTTATTAGGTTTTTATTAATATATATCTTAATTATTATTAAGTCTATTACTAAATATTCTTTTAATAGCTAGAATATTAGTTTAGTATCTAATTCTAACTTGATTCGATAATTATAGTTTTAATATTTAAGTAAGGCCTTAATACCTTGTTTCTTTTTAAATAGTACTATAAACTTGTAATATACTAATAGTATATCCTTTATTAGTAGATCTATATTTTAGTATCTAAGCTTTTTCTTAGAGGTGGCGCTAATTTCTCGAATACTTATTACTTCTGTTTCTAGCGGGAAGTATTTATTTCTATAATATCTGAATTTTAGCTTATTTATTATCTAATTAATAATAAGGTTATATTTTTTTATCTATAGTAGCCTTAAGATAATATTATATTTTCTAATTCTAATAATATTAAACTAGATAACCTCGGAGTACCCGGCGATACTTATATATAGTAGTACTATAACTATATTAATTAACTTATTAGCTGCGGCTTTGCTATTAGCTAGTATTAAACAATACTAGTTTTTTTTAACTATAATTAATAAAAAGTACTAGACTATAATAGTAGGAGATATGAAGTTCTCTTATATTCTAGAGTCTACTATTACCTATAGCTTTACTTCTCTAATCCGTATATCTATAATAAGATACTATTTTTCTGTAATAGTAAGCTATTTAGTAGGAAAGTATTCTATATAGTATTCGCTAATTAAGAGATTCTCTTAAACTCGAGCGGTATTACTTAAGTTAATTACCTTAAATACCTGGCTTGTATCTAGTTTCTTATATATAACGGGGTTTCAAGCCTTATAGTAAGCTTATGAGTTATTATTAACTTCTACTTATATTTTTCGGTTAGTACTCTTTACTAGTACTTCTTAGGTCTCTCTGAGCTGAGATAGCTTTTAGGTATTAAGTACTAGTGTATAGTCCTTTAGTAAGAACTGTATATATATATATATATAGCGCGGTTTTACTAATTTTCTTCTAATTAATTCTTTTATAGTTCTAGTAGACTATCTTGTAAATATTTACTTACTAAGGCCTTCTTATATCAATTATACTTGGTTTCTTAATAGTAGTATTAGTACCGACCTAAGTCTAGTAGCGTATATTACGTATTAGTTTAAAGAAACTCTCCTTATACTAGGATACTTCTTACTATTTTCTAATCTTTAGCTTCTATAATAGCAATTAAAGTAGTTTTAGTTTTAGAGTCTACGAAAGTAATTAGATTTACTTTTTCTTACTATTGCTTAATATAAGCTTGTAATTATTATCTAACTCTAAGCTATTTTTATTTTTATCTTTAAGATCTATAGCTAACGTAAGTTATTTTATAGTCTTTATAAGACTGAATAGTTCTATTTTATAGCTACTCTTTAAGAAACTTTATTTACTATTAGATTCTCTTTCTTTAATCTACGTATAGATATAGTATTTCTCGAGCTTATTAGTTATTATATATTAGTAAGTAGTAGCGAGTTACTTAGTTAGACTATTATAGTTACCGCGCCTTATAATACTGGCGTACTTTTTACTTATTTACTACTTCTTTTATTAATAAGAATTAGTTATATATTCTGGAAGGCTATATTTAAAATATAGTTTCTTTTTGCGTTACTTATTTATAACTTCTTTAGAAAGCTTACTATTACGTAGTTTTTTCTTTTTCTTACAGAAGGTTGCGTCTAGTTTTATTTTACGAGGGTAGAAGGGTTTCTTACTACTATATTCTTAATATATATGTTCTTTTACTTAGTACTAGTCTTTTCTCTTAAGAAATCTTTTATAGTTCTAGTTATTAATCTTAATAGCTATTTTAATAAGTTTTTGTAAGTTATCCGGTATATCGAATCTTACGATTTTATTTTTTACTCTGTCTTTTAAGTCCTTATAGTACTAGGCTTTTAGCGCCTTATTGTTTTAGCTAGTTTAATTAGCGAATTACTAGAAGGCGGGGGTATAAGTAGTAGCAGATCCTACTTATTTAAGGTTCTAGATATTATGTTTGATTATACGCCTTTAATTAATATCGCTAAAGACGCGATTAATACGCCTTTCGAACTTATTAAAGGATAAGAATATCTTCTATGACTCTTTAGTTATAGTAGTAGATACTTTCCTGTTTTTTATATAGTTTCTAATATAGTTACTTAGGAATATCTTGATTTAGCTAAATACTTGCTTATAAAGAAATAATACGGATTAAAGGACCTGGTTTATTTCTATAGTAAACTAATACCTATTAAATCTAATATATAGTTTTACTTAAATTAAGTAGGCCTTAAGTTTAGTGCGATTTTTATAGTAAAGATTAGGCTAGATAATCTTTAAAATAAGCTTTAGATTAATAGGGGCGGCCGATACTGCTACTGGCTTTATAGAGACGTTCGAGAAAGATCTTTTAATAGAGGATATATTATTTACATAAGTCAGTACTTCTAATAAGAAAGTGCTTAAAGTGTAATAGTTCGGTATTTACTCGGTGTAAATACAGAAGGCTGTAATTTAATCTCTATTAATTAAGAAGTAAGTATATTACGTAGATAATTAAAAACAGTTACTAGTCTAAGTAAGAATATTATTTAAATTAAGTACAAAGTTTTTATTTAAGGGTAAATGTACTAGTCTTATATAAAACCTTTGTTTTTTATAAATTTTCCTAGATCTCTAAAATTTCTTGAAATCCTTTTAAGATTCTTAAAAATCTAAAGATTTATTATATAACTTTTAATTGCGTTATTCAACTATTAAATAGTTATTTAGTTATTTATTATATAACTTCTTTAGATAATAAGTACTACTAGATATAAGATTTTAGGAGCTTATAGGCTTTTAGGACTATACTTCTAGGATCCTTCTTTTGGGGTCCCGTGATCGCCTAGAAGCGTTCGTGACATACTAATACTATAACTGTCTTGTACTTAGCGGCGCGTTCGATTCGACTTGCCTACTATAATAAGTCGATTAGTAAGTATACTCTTTTAATATATACTATTATATATGCTTCTGAGTTTATCTTATTACTGAATCCAGTTATTGTAATTAGTATATCTGATATTACTGAGATAAATTACCTAGTTATTAATGCCTTTTTTAGATTAGAAAGTTTTAAGGAATAAAACTTAACTTCTAATTTTTGTACTAAGTTCTGATTAAGCTATAGCTCTATTACAAATACTAATATCTTTAACCCCTTAGTACTATTGCGAATATATTCTAGCTCTAGTAAGTAGTATACTTTTGTATTAATAAACTTAACTTTATATCAGATATTTGATTAAATTATCGATTTAATAATTTCTATAATATCTTCTTATACTACTTCTAGTAATTTATATATATTTGTTTATATATCTGCTAGTAAAGTAGCTAATAAAAAAATCCTCTATACTTTTTTTTCTTACCTATTACTAAGTAAGTAAATAATATAGCTAAGTTCTTCTATCTCGACTACTAAGTACTATCTATAACTAATATCGAACACGCTCTATTAGAAGTTACATCTGGTCTAGTGTATACTTAGTAAGTATACTATATATATATATAATATACTCTCAGGCCCTTCCTTAAGGAGGTAACGCTCTTTTAAATATATCTTTTTATACTATACTTTTGCCCTAATTAGGAGATCTTATCTCTTTAACTTAGCTTGTTCGTACTATTATACAATAATTAAGAGCTATATTTTGTCTTATTATCTACTTAGTGTAAATGTAGTTTTATAGCTTTAATTAAGCTATTAAAAGAAGACTCTCTTAATTATTTTTTTTAATCTATAATCTTTTTACTACTATATCTCTTATAAATAATTCCGATTTTAGAAAAGTACTTAGCTTTAATACTATCTACTTAAAGCTAGAGGATTTTCTTACTTAGCTTAAGTATTTAATTTTTAGTACTAATATCCTTGGATTATAATTGTTTATTAATCTAAATGCTCTAAATACTTTATCGCTGTCTTAAATTATTAATAAAACGCCTTAAACTATAGAGTAAATCGCTAAGGATCAGAATACTTACTTACTTTAATCTTATAATATAGATTATATTAAATACTTAAAGAATCTTAAAATATAAGTAAAAAGATCCTTATTAATTCTAGATAGTTCTTAGAGTAATACTCCTAAAACTAAGATACGCTCTTAGATATAAATAATAGGAGAATTATCTTTACTAGATTATATACCTAGAGCTCTACGTAAACCTAAGATTATTAAAAGCTTTAATTATAAATCTATAGCTAAATTAGAATCCGAGCTTTAGAAAATAAATATTTCTATTTAGTAATCCTAAATAATATAGTACTAAAAGCTCTATAAATAGATCAAGAAAACTATAGTAAGGTAATACTTTAAGATTATAAATATAAAGATTATTTTAAGTAGAGATTTTAATATCTAAGTCTTACTATAAGTATTAAAATGTATTCTTAATTAAACTAAGATAATAATCCAGTTAGTAATAAGAAGTAAGTACTAAGCTTCCCTTAAAGTAGCTAATAAAGCTAAGACTAATCCTAAAATATAGATTATATCTTACTAAGAGCTTATTCATAAGGGTATCTTATACTATATTCCAAAAGTTAATGAAGCTCTTAGTATTACTGATTTCCTAATTACTATAAGTAACTTCGATTATATATAGTCTTATAAATACTTTCTTAGCTTTAAAGAGGCCGATGATCTTAGAAGCTTATAGCTATATACTCTTATATAGCTTGTAAGACTCTTTTATACTAAGGAAGTGGATATTTAATATCGTAAGCTTGTAAATAGAAAGGAAAAGGAATATAGATATTTTACTACTCTTAGTAAAAGGAGTAGTAATACTAGTATTAATACTATAATAGTTCTAAAGTTTAGGGATACTAGTGGAAATAATATAGTAGGAAATAAGTATTTATACTTAAAGGATTATATATATAGTTAAGCTCTAAAGGATTATGTAAAGCTCCAGCTTATAGTCTGCAGTAAAACCTTCTTTTATATAGGAAAGAGAAAGCTCTTTATATTAAACGCAGCTACTAAAGAGATTCGTAATTACTTTATTATTAGTAAATAGAGAATACTAAGATTAAATTTTAATAAGGGAACTAATAGAGCGTTACTACTAAGTATAGAAAGCGCTCTTAAGAGATAGGAATCTAATAAAGCTTAGAGAAAATTAAAAGGAGTATTCCTTAGAAACTTAATAAATAAGAGTAAGATATCTTCTAATAATTTTATTATAATACTTCTAAGCTTAAATAAAGCTTTCTAGCCCGGAATCTACTTTACTTAGGGATTATACGGATATTACCTCTTATCTATAAATATATTACTTAATAACTGTAGAGCTATGAGCCTTATTAATAATATATCCTTATTAAAGCCTAGTATATTCGTTAAGGTAGGTTTATAAGATATTATTAAGTATGGAAGCTCTTAGTTACTAATTATTAGATATAAAACATATATTCTAAAAGATATTCTTTAAGGCCTAGATAGAAAGACTTTTAATCTTACGCTTATTAAGGTAGCTATTATTAAAGGTTTTCATATAAATATTATCTCGGAAGCTCGCTTATAGAATATTAGATTATAGTACTACGGAATAGACTATATACTATACTAGCGTGACAATACTTAGCTTATAAGTGATTACTTAATTATTCAAAAGCTTATTCGTGAATTTAATCTTATATTCTTTAAATATAATAAGTGTTTAAACTATTCGTTAAACTTAAGTAAGATCTTATATAGTAAAGTAAGTATTATTGTATTTTCTAGTACTAATCGCTAAAGGCTACGCGCTTTCTATCTATTACGTGATTACAGTATAACTCGCTTAGGTATAGAAAGGTTATAGTATCTACGAACTAGGTACTTAGGTTTAGATACTCTTTAAAAGTTAATAGGAGCTTCTAAGGGTATAAGATTCTCTGATATTATTAGACGTTTAAAGTATGAGTAATACACGCTAGTATATACCTTATAAGTTATATCTCGCTATTTAAATAAGCGATAATTAGTAAGGCTATTCTAGAGGATTAGTTAGGATCTATTTAACTTCTTAGTTTACTTTAGAAACTACTTCTAGCTCCTTATACTTAAATGCGAGTATAGCGGACTACTTATTAGCTATATACTCTAATTAAAAACATATAATAAGGTATTTAAATGTATCGAGAGCTTTAAATGTTAGGTGCGGACTTAGTTTAGACTTTTGATTTATAAATTTAAGTATAATTAAGAAAAGGCAGTTATTATTATCTAGGGATTTATAAGATATAAGATATAAGTAGATAAGCTCGGTATTAAGCTTAAGATCTCGTTAATTATAACTTATAAACTGAATAATATAGCAGAATAAGCTAGCTAAGAGGTAATCACGAGGGGTATTAAAATGCGGCTATTTATAAATCTTCCTAAGGAACTTGGACTTAAATATACGCTAGTAGATATTTATTTATATAATAGATATCTAAATCGTATATAAAATTAGAGATTACTACTTGAAATAAATAATTAGTAGTTCTGTAATTACTTTTAATAGTATAATCCTGCGATTATTATAAGACTAATAGTAGATTTTAAACCTAACTAGAATAGGATCTATATCTTTAGATATAAGGTATACTTATTAATAGTAGAATAAGTACTTAGATAAGAAAAGAGAGTATTTAAAATTAAATCTTATATATATATTAGGTATCTTATAGGTTTCCGCGCTTCTAATATCTATAAGATCTAGGTACTATAACTTAATTAAATTATTATTATATAAAATATTTACTTTAATAAAGAGAGCTTTTATATCTTTAAAGAAAAGGAGATAAAGATCTTTATAAAAGAAGCTTAATCTCTTATAGAGCTTCTATAGAATAAAGAAGTAATAGGATATATCTCTAGCCTTATAGAGGGTATTTCGGAGGATGTATTAAATAAGTATGTAGTTACTTTAGATAAAGGGATTCTACTTAATCTAAGGGAAAAATAAATGTAGGAAGCTTAACCTGAAATTATTACTAATAAGAATTAGAACTTAGAAGTGAAAGATTATACTAGAAATTCGAGTACTATAATTAGACTTCTGATTCTAGAAGCTATACCTGAACTAGAAAGTATATCTAGCTAGGGTAGTAAGTAGTTATTACAGAGCGTATTAAATCTAGGACTTATATTAAGTATAGCGTAAAGTTTAGTAGAAGCGGACTAGAAGGAACATAAGTAAGTCTTAGATTTAGTAATAAGTATATAGTAAGACTAAGCGCGGAGTCTGCCTTATTCTTTAATAATCAAGGTTTAAATTTCGATTAGGCCTCCTCTAATAGTAACTATAGGACTAGGATCAGTACTAGTACTATTAAGAGCTTTAAGTAAGTATTAAGATATTAGAATAATAGATGTACTTAGAGTAATAAGAGTAATAATACACTTATAGATATTAAACCTAATAGGTAATCTACTAAGTGAATCGCTTAACTTAAATATTGAAGCTAAAAGCGCTAGAAGTAAGTAAGTAAGTAGAAGAGGGCGTGAAAGAGGTAAATATAGTAGAGTATTTATAACGCTTATTACTTTACTTTAGAAAGCGTAGAAGAGTTAGCTAGATATTAGTAGTAACTTAAAGCTCAGGGGTAATTTCTTTAAGAAAGTATATAGAAGTCTAGTAGATAAAGTAGATTAACTACTCGCTATATTTATACCTAATTAGTATATAATAGTAAAGAAGTAGGAGGAACTATAGAGGTCTATATAGATAGTATATATAGTTATTATAGCGGCTATTTAAGGAAGTTATCTAATACTAAGCGGGAAGATCCTACTTTTTAAAATTAAGGTTTAAGATCTATTACTAGAACTTAAGAGATAGAGTAATCTTAAGAATTACTTAATAAAGTAGTAGTTTATAGAGGATATATATCTGGAAATAAGTAATATAGAAAAATAGGGATACTGAATACTAGAAGTATTTAACTTAGAACTTATAAGCTCGCTAATTCCTCTAATATAGGTTTTTAAGTATAAAGTAAATAAGAATAGATATATTAGTAGATATTAATCACGTATTATTATATATAATAATCTCTAGAGTGAAAGTATAATTATATTAATTTATATAAGTACTCTTTTCTTAAAGTTATTCCGTATTACTATAGCGCTTATAGTAAAGTTTGATCTAGAGATTAAGTATTTTAATATAATTAACGCGTTTATTAATACACTTAGAGATATAAATAGTGAAACTATATATTACTATTTTCCCCTTAGATTCTAAAAGCTTAGGTTTATACTACAAGTAGATTAAGTGCTCTACGAAATAAGAGACTCTCTATACTTATAGTATAAGTATATGAGTAAAACCTTAATAAACTTAGGACTCTCTCTATACTTGGAGGAGCCTTATATATTTATAGATATAGAGTATAAAATACTAGTCCTCTTTTATGTGAATAATATTTAAGTACTCTATTATTAAGATAATTAGAAGCTTAGAGAAAAGATCATTAGATAATTAAAGGAAGAATATAATATATATAATCTTAGAGATATTTAGTAGTTCTTAAGTATTAAGGTAGTCCGTAATAAAAAGCTTAAAATTATCTCTCTTATTTATAACTAATATATTAAAAAGATTATATCTAAGTTTAAGTTAATAGATAAAAAGTACTTAAGTATATCACTTCTACTTATTAATCTTCAGAAGAATTAAGGATAAGCTACTAAGAAGCAGATTAAGGTATACTAGAAGCATATAAGCTTAGTATTATATACTACGATTATTATAAGACTAAATATAGTATTTGCTACTATAGTACTCTTGAGATTTATAATAAATCTAAGCGCTAAGTACTTTACTACTATATATTAGCTAGTCTATTACTTATATAAAACGCGCTTTCTAGGCATTATATATAATAGAAAGTATGGAAGATCCTTAGTATATGTATCTAATATGTCTTTTACTAATAATACTGAATTAAGATAATTATCTTAAGGATATATAATTATGATATTTAGTAGTTTAGTAATCTAGAAAGTAGGATTATAAGCTATAGTAATAACTTTAATTACTAAAGCTGAAACTCTATTATTAGAGTATATAAGTAAAGAAGTTATAGCTCTATAAAGATTCTTTTAAGATCTAGCGTTAAATATTAGTAAGATTTAGGAGATCTTCTGTAATAATTAGTAAATAATTAGACTTATTATAAGTAAAAATAAGAGAATCTTAATAAAGCTTTACTATATAGATATTTAAAATATATAATTAAAGTAAGAGTATACTTAAGGATTATTTAAGGTTATATATATTCTAATAGCTAATATACTTACTAACAGGCTTATAAAGAATCTGTCTCGCTAGAAATTTAAGCACTTTAGAGCTCTTTTAAACTTTAAGGATTATAGATCTAAAGTAAAAGAGCTTTAATTATACTTATTTAAAAGTTATTGTTGGTCCACAGGCCTATACAGGACATGTCTCAGCTAGAATAAGGGGTAGGACCACTTGCGGAGGCGATTCAGTAGCGTTTCGGAGGTAGTATATAGTCTGGCATCTCCCGCCCCCTCTTAGAAATACATAGATTTTCTATACTATTAAGCTTGATATACATATATATGATATTTATATTTAATTCTTAGCTTATATTTAGTATTGAATCAATAATTATATTTAAAAAAGGAGTATATAAACTTTTTATTTATACTTTAAATAAAGGAGATTATTCTAGTGAATACTCTAAAGATCTAGGGAAACTTAGTGAAGCTTAGCTGAAATCTAGTAAAGCTTAGTAAGAATTCCCTAAATTAATATAAAGATCTAGTATAAAGCTTAACGAAATCCTATAAACTATCTCATGATCTTACTAAATCCTACTTACTAGCTTATTATTAATCTTATAATATCTATAAAAGCTTATATAAGTTCCTTACGCTTTAGTCTACTTAATCTATTTCTATTATCCTTATTATTATCTCAGTGTTTTAGTAGCTTTTTCACTACCTATATAAGCTTCTCTATAAATATATTATTATTATTACTTCTATCTAAAAGCTTTAAATTATTTAATATAATATAAAACGCTATATGATATTTCTTGATTTCTTACTTAAGAATTAGTAGTATAATTATAGAAATGAAATGAAGAACTTATAGAAGAAGACGTGTTTTAATTAAGTGCATTAATTAAACAACGAGCTAGAGATAAGATGCAAGGTAAAGTAGGAGAGTAAGTATAGCTAGAAGCGTAGTTATAATAACAGCTATTAGTAGTAGTAATATTAGCGTAGTAATAACTGCGATTTCCCTTCCTAGATATAGTAGATTATATATACTTTAAGTATAAATTAGTAAACTTCTTTCTTACTTATATTATTAGTATATATTAAAATAAGTAATTATATTAAGTATAAAAAGAATAAGTATAAACTTACCTTATTATCTTTTAACTAGAGATTTCATATGCTTAGTAGTAGTCTTAGGAGTTAATTTAGTGAGCTTAAAGGGAATAGGATTAATATTATTAGAGGTTTCTAGTATAGTAGTAGTATACTTCTTTCTAGCTTTACACTTAAGTATAAGAGATAGATCTTCTTAGACCTAAAGATAATTAGATATACGCCTAAGAAGTAATAGTAAAGGGTACGCATAAGTAGAAAGAGTAATAGTATTACTATTATTAGAGCTAGAAAAATTAGTAAAATTACTATTATTATCCTAAATAAAAGGATTATTATTATTATTATTAGAGTACTTATTCTTACTAGATTACTTATTCTAGCTAGAAGACTTATTCTAGGTAGAAGACTTATTCTGGCTAGATAGTACTATACTAGAACGCTTAGGGCTAGTAGAAATCTAATTAACTAATTTAATATTAGATCTACTAGTAGATTATATATTAGAGGTATTATTATAAGAAGACGAAGATCTAGTAATAGGCTTAGGCTCGCTCTTATCTTTATTATTATTCTAAGTATATATTAGTATATAAGCTTTGAATAATTATAACTAAAGATAAATATAAGTATTTAAAAAAGAAATAAACTTACTTAGACTACTTCATAAGCCTAACTTATATTACCTGAATTAGTAATTTACTCTCTTATATAACACGTGAGTTTAGTAACTCTACGATTACAATTAATAGGAGATTATAAAGGAGTTTTAGGAGGTATCTTAAAGTAGTTTAGGGCTATAGCGATTTTTCTGTATAAATTTAAAGAAGAAAAATAAGAGGAAAGGTATAGGATATAAAGGATTATATAGTATATTAAAAGCTTAAAGGTTTAGAAGTATAAAAAAATCTAGGGTTAATATACCCTAAGAAGATATACGATTACCTAGGGAATACGTAATCACCTATTAATATATAGCTAATTAAAGCGCGCTATTATACACTATTTACTAATTCACTTCTGATTTTTAGTATACTTTTCTAAAAGATTACTGATTTACTTTGCCTCTACTAATTAATACTTATCTTAATTCAGCTATCTGTATTTAGTAATTGCAGAGCCTTACTTAAATTCAATAATAACTACTTATCTATACACTTCTTAATTTATATATAATTATGAACTAGATTACTTTATACGATCTTTAGAATTAAATCCTTTATTATTCTTTTATTTATGTTCTTTAACTAGATTATTCTATATATATATTCGCGATATAAAGACGTGTTATATACTGGACTTATATAATCTTTATTTACTTATTTAATTATAATATATTTATTTATACTTCCCTTTATAATCTAAGTATATATATTACAAATATATATTTATAATTATTATGCTTATCTAAAGAGTATATATATATATATAGAGTGCTCGCTACTTTAGACTTAATCTTTATTTATGTAAATCTAATAGCAAGACTCTTAGACTTAAGCTTACTATAAGAGTGTATTAAACGCACTTTATTAGAAGTTATATCTAATCTAGTGTATACTTAGTAAGTATACTATATATATATAATATACTCTCAGGCCTTCCCTTAAGGAGGTAACGCTCTTTTGAATATATCTTTTTATACTACACTTTTACCTTGATTAGGAGATCTCGTTTCTTTAACCTAGCCTACTTGCATCACTACACGACAACTAACTAATGATATTTATTAAAAACTACTCTACGAAGTCAATTACTATTTATTAAATTCCGAATTTATGATTTAAACTTATTATTTTATCTAATTTCCGGAACTACTACTACTACTAATATCTATAGTAAATTACTATTACTTTCTAGCGCAGCTGCGTCGAGCCCTCAACTTCAATAGTCTTAAATAACTTAATCTCTTAATATAATATAGAAAATAATAATAAGTATAACTATTTCTTAGTTAAGGTATATTAGAATTATATATCCTAATAATTTTTCAGTTCTAGTTATACTAATATATACGTAATTTTGCTCTGATTTAGCTACTACCTTAACGATCTAACTTTACTTTATACTTCGAAATTCTCTATTACTATATATATATAGTATAGTAATACAGATTATATTAGAGAAGGAACCTTTATAAACTATAGTTTAAATCTGTAGCCCCACTAGCTTAAAGACTATAATCTGGATTAGTACTTGAATAAAATCTTCTATTATTTCAGAGACTATAGTCTATAATAGTTAAGGTTGTAGATAATCGACTTATTGTTTAGTAAGATAATAAATTACTGATTTTAACGTAGTACTAGTCTTTCGCAGTTTACTTAGCGTAGCTTATAAGATCGCATAAGTAATAGGACTATTTGTTACTACTTATTTTGTAGTAAATCTTTATTACTGATATTACTATAGAAATACCTTGCGAAAAGCTTCGAGATTCTTAAGGCTTAGACTACTTATATCTCTAGTCTAAAGCGTATAGTAGTATACTTTTATATCTTTACTATAACTAAACTACTAAATATAGATATTAATTATAATACTTTATCTCTTTTTTAAGAATTTCTTATTAATTATAATTAATAGATATTAGAAGCTATTTATTATAATCTAAATACTTAGTACCGCTACTAATATTTTTTTTAAGACTTAGGTTAATTCTTTTGAATCTTATACTTAATTACAAGTATGAAATAATAAATTACTAATGTTTACTTAATTATTTGAATTATATATAATATAAATCGCTTATTTAAAGGGTAAGATATTTATAATCTAGGCGATTACTAGACGATTAATTGTTAATAATAGGAAATATATAATTATAATTGGCGAGCTTTTGTTTTTATTGATTTTATTATAAGTATATACGAAGGTTACTAGTCTTTTAATAGAATATATTCTTTATAGACTTATCGTTGTATTGATGTACGCGATCGCTTCTTATTTCGTGGCCTTATCGGAAAGCCCTGTTATAATATATGTTACTGCTATCTATAATTACTTAATTCGACTAAAGTCTTGTAACTAAGCCTTTTTTTATCTTATTTAAATTAGTAATATATATTTTTAAGTAACTTAGACTTACTATTCTTACTTGATTTATTTACTACTATACTCTTTATCTTCTTTACTAGTAACTTCCTTCTTTTACTAGAGGTAGCTGCTTGGATTATTATATATATTTAATTATTAGAAGTTCTATCTACCTAGTCCATAAATCTCTTACTTTTTCTTAATTACTATATATTATTTGAAAAATCCTTTAAGTCTCTTACTTTTAAATAGCCTAGGTTTTGAAATAGTAACTTATAAACTACAAGATCTTTTAATTCTTTAATTATTTTTATTACAATTAGTCTTAAAGTATTTAGGTTTATCAAGTCTTTTATTAAGATTAGGCTTGCCTAATTCTGTGCTTAAATAATTTAAGGGTTTATATACTAGTTTATCGCGGCTATCTTTATATAAGATACTAGGCTATAAATTATTATAAATATAATATATAAGCTATTTATAATATATTTCTTTATATAAGTTTTGGTACTTTCTGCTTTTATTTTGGGATTTTACCTACGCTACTTTACGATCAAGGCTAATTAAGTGTAATATATTAGCTTTAATAGTATCTACCTAGCCTCCGAGGCCGTTTTTCACCTCTAAAGCTTTATATAAAACCTATTAATTAAAAACTAATATATAATTAGTAATTTTTATGTAGTATTAAGAATATTTTAATTAATAAGTACGATATATAATTAATTAACTAATTGCTTTAAGTCGTTATTTAAATAGAATTATATTACTAAGATCTGCAGCTGAGTTATTTGATTAGTATTAAGAATCAGACTTAGAGTATTTGTGCTTACTAAATAAAGTAAGAAACTAATTATACTTTACTAAACAATAAAATATTAATTTAAGCTCGTAAAACTAATTAATTGAAATAGTCTCGTGTTTGGCTTATTATTATTTCTTTTAATACTTCGGAAGAGACGTAGTATATACTCTAGTAGAGTTTGGAAGTTAATAAACTATTATAGTAATAGAACTCTTATTATATCAAGTACTTTCCGGATTAATACTAGATTTATATCTTGAATCGCGCTCGAATAGTTTGTGATAGTCGTTATATTGCGGTCTTAGTAGAACGTAGCCTATTTTATCTTCTAATCCTACTTTATTAATTACTTATTATTAATATCTTCTAGTAATTACTATCTCTTTTTATTTTATTTCTTTATATAACGTATAATATACTAGTCGAGTACGTCGATAATCTCGATAACTAATACTAGCGTAAACACTCTTATAGCAAATAGCTTCTTTAGTATCTTAAATAAGAATTAAATAGCGCAAAGTTGCTAGCCCAGTTTTATTATATCTATCTTATACTTTTTATTAATATATACTTTAATATCTTTTTTAGTACTCTTAATTTAATCGTAGCCTGAGGCAATATACTCTATATCTAGACTAGTTAGCAGAAATAGTATATAGCTAATTTTTTAAGCTTATTCTTATTTAATATTATTTTTCGGCTAGATAGTATTAAGATACTAATTTCTAATTTTGTTTTACTCGCTAGCTTTCTCAGCAAGTATATTACTATAGTAAACGCTGTAATAGCAAATAATTAACTTAGGATAAAGATTAATCCCCTAGGGATATTATATATAAAAGAGTATGTTTTACTACTTGTAGAAGTAAAGTAAATTAGTTATAATAAGATGAAAATTTTAAATTTTTAGAATAAAAGATAAAGGTAAGATAAACTATATTTAGTAGGGTTTTACCTATTATTTATAATTACTTATTACTTAGAATCTACAACTATATTAGAGCAATAAATAAGCTATTAAGTAAGTAAGTATAGCTATATTTATTTATACATCTAATCGAGACTTTTAAGTAAGGCTGCTAGCTTCAGGGACTGGAATTTAAAGCTTTAATTTAATTTCTATAAGTTATAAACTATAATTCGGAAGTACTTCTCTTAGGTATTTAGCTTAGTATATCTTACTTTCGCGATTTAATACGAGGTATAGCTTTTAGAAACTATAGTCTTAAACGTAAGGTTTAGTAGTAATTTTCTTTTCTATAAACTAAAGTCTATAATTAACTTCTTTATTTCTTTTACTTACAACCGCTCTTCTTTACTTTTATTTTTATGACTTATTCCAGGTATCTTATAGATTATAGTTTATAGTTAAGTAATAGACTATAGTCTTAAAATACTATAAGCCGGATTTAGGGATCGCTTTATTATTTTCTTTGATAAACTTTAAAGAAAAAATTCTTGAAGATTACTAGGTAGCACTCGTAATTATACGCCTTATTAAATAGGGATGAGGCTAACTAATTATACTATGATATAAGAAATTATTAATATATCTCTATATATATAAGAATATATAGTAGTTTTAGCTTATTGGTTTCATGTATACTATATAACGACTATTAGAACTATTATTATCTGCTATAAGTAACTATAAATTTCTATATCTATTTTAATATACTTTATTATTTACTTTTTAACTTATTTATAGCTTAAAGTATTTGTTTCTATATAGTCTATCGCTTATATTATATATAGCCGATATATTTGCTTAAGTATAGCTATTCGCTAAGTTCGCTTATATTTGCACTTTTTAAGAATAAATAAGTTAATTATTTCTCTTTATTTATCACTTCTATATAGCTATCGTATTATAATCTATACTACTGGCCTACTATAGCTAGCGAAGGCTAGAAGAAGCTTTTATAGACTACAGTTTGTTTTTTTATTAGATTTGAAGATATATTACGTAATATTAGCGCTAGTTTAAACAAGGCCGGCCGCTTTGTTTATAAAACCGACCTTCTTTCTTAATATAACCTTTTTTCTAAACTAAATCTTTATAATCTTAATAATAATATCTTCTTTTTCTTTAAGTGCTTTTTAGATCGAATATTCTTTGATTTTACTACTAGAATTACTATTTCTACTGCGTATACTATGCTTTTTGTACTGTTTTAGTATATATTCTCTATTTATTTAGCTTTAATTTGTATTACGATCTTATATTAAACCTTTTTCCTTCTTTATCTAAATAATATATAATTAAAAAGGCGCGTAATATTAACTTACTATTAGATCGCAGATATTCTTTTTTCTACACGTGTTTTCTAGGCGTTATATGTACTATTTTTTCTAGAATCTTATCTTTTATTTACTCTACGATCTTATATTAAACTCTTTCTCTCTTTTATATAATATATTACTAGGCAGCGAGTCTCTCTAATACTGATTTACATTCAGTCTCTTATTTTACGGCGTTTCTATACGTATTTTAGACTAAACTTTAATTTGAAGTTTACTTTTATAATGCGTGTAGATCTAACTTATAATTTACTATTATATATCTTTAAAACCTTAGACTATAATCCTTAGAGGCCGTATCTCCAGCTATAGCTATATCGGATAATTAATTTATTTATTCCGCTTTAAATACAGAAACTTTCTAAGATACTTAAATTAAGCTAGGCGCTAATCAGAATAATATAAATGAGATAAAGTACAAGAATAATAATAAGGACTAAAATAATAATAAGTAGCTACTACTCAAGAATAATAAGAAGCGAAAATTTAATAATAATAAATAAAATAATAAGTAGCGTAAGTTAGATATCTCTTTTTGTTAGTTCAATACTAAATATAAGCCAAGAATCAAACGTAAATATCATGTATATACATATTAAGCTTAATAGTATGGAAAATCTATGTATTTCTAAGAGGGGGCGGGAAATACTAAACTATATACTACCTCCGAAATGCTACTAAATCGCCTCCGTAAGTGGTCCTACCCCTTATTCTAACTGAGACATGTCCTGTATAGGCCTGTGGACCAATACTTTTACTCTTGTTTTCTTTCTTATAGTCCTGCTTCTATTACAACCTCTGCTTTTTTATTTAAGTCATAGGCTATAAGATAGCTGATATAGACTATAGTCTATTCTTTATACTATAATCTCTAATTTCTTCTTTAATTACCTAGCTAATATATAATAGTCTTATAAATAAGTTCAAAGTCGAGAATAGTAATACTAATAGTACTTCGTTACCTTGCTTATAGAGCCCGAGTATTAAAGACTAAGAGCTAATTATTATTTATAAAAAGATTACTAAGGCGAAGAAACTTAATAGTTTTAAGAAAAAGCTTTAGAGCCTAGGTCTTCTCTCTTACTTTCTTATAAAAGTAGTACTAGCTATTATTTAAGTTTTAACTCTAGTAAATATGACCTCGGCAGATAACTTGGATCTAACCAGTATCGAGTCTTTTTTTATTATATAAACCTTGCTAAAAAAGTTATAGAAGAAGATTAGTAAGTTAAAGATAGTCTAGATTAAGAAGAAGAATTGCCTAAAAGGTCTGAATATAATAGTAATAGCTAATACGTAAGATAATTAAGGCTTTTTATACGAATACTTAAGATTACGCGATATCGATTAGTTATAGCGTTTATATATAAGTAGGCTTATAGACTCTAGTCTCTATTTTTTTATATTATAGTCTCTAACCTTTCTTTTAGTAAATATACTTATTTGCGCTATTTTTAAAAAATACTAGAAGCTGCGTGAGAAAGACTATAGTTTTATTAAAGTTAAAAAAAAATATATTTTCTAAGACTAAGACTAATAACTTATTTAAGATATTGAAATTCTTTATTAATAATAAAAATAGTCGTTAGCGTAAGATAATTATTACAGGTTATTTTAAGATAGACTTTGATTATATTACTAAGTAAGACTTTAATTAGCTTACTAAAGTAGTATAGGTTTATATTCTAATAATATACTACGTTATCCTAAAGAGCGCTTTTACTAAGAGCTTTTCTTAGGCCTGGAAAGAGAATAATATTATAGTTAAAAGTATGGAATTTATTATCGAGAACTTTTTTTAAGTATATTAACTTATAATAACTTTTTCTTAGAGTTATTAAGAAAAGGGTAATAAGGCAAGTCTCGGTAATACATAAAGTTATTATAAGGCAGCTATTAAAGCTATTACTTTTGCTTATATCAAGTCTTTTAATAAAAGACTAATTATAGATAAGAGAATTAGTAAAATATAAATAATAAATCCCGCTATTATAGCGTAGATTACACGACTTTAAGAGCTTTGCTTCAAGATTATTCGAATTAATAAGAGCTGGGGTTATGCTCTAGAAAACGAAAATAAGGAGTTTCGGAATAGTTTACGAAATAAGAACTTTTTAATTAAAGATTCAAAGCTTAAGCAGAAAGAATTTCTAGTTTATATTAAGTAATACCTAGATAAGTACTATAATTATATAAAAGCTCTTAACTTATACTTTAATAAGATAGGTTATATTAATATAAATTAATTTCTGAATAGTCTTTTAAAAAAAACTTTAATCGTAGTTAACTAAAACTCTTTAATTAAACTTATCTTATGTTGAATAGTACTCTTTGTTAGATACTATTACGTACTATTACCTTATTAAGAAGAACGATCTAATTACTTGTATAATAAAAGAGACTAGATTAGACCCTAAGCTGCGAGCTAAGGATATTTTAATAATAAACTTAAAGAAGATATTTTTAGATAAGTTATTACTAAATACTTATTCTAATAATTAGCGCGATCTATTCAAGATTGTAAACAAGTATATAAAGCGTTTTATAGCAGAGAAAGCTATATACGCGGGCGACGGCTATAAGAAAGCAGATACTACCTTAGTAAAGCACTTGATTTTTTAGAAACTTTATATATATCTAAAGAATTAGGCTTCTAATATTCCAGAATACTTAAAAGCTTATAAAATAATAGGCCTTGATTCTAAAACTCGTTAAATATTACTAACTAAAAAAGACAGAGATCATAAGAAGTATTTTAAGTCTTATTAAGTTTGCGGTAAGTTATTCTTACGAACTATAGTTCTTATTTTTTATATGCTACTATCTATAAGCACCTTACTAATATTTTCTTAGATATAGCGTAAATACTTAATTAAGAAAACTCTCTAATTTATAGCGGTATTAATAGTACTAATTATAGCACAGATAAGACTATTATAACTCTAGACGCAATCTTTTATAAAGCATTTCTTCTCGAGCACGACTTTACTATTACTTATTATACTGCGACTATAATTATATATTCTACTATTTTAGTATCGTAGTAACTTAACTCTTATAATGAATTTTTTCTTGAAAAATTCACTTACTATTAATTTTATAATACTTTTACTAACGCTCTCCTTAGGGATATCTATATTAATCCAACTTATACTGGAGGCAGAGCACTGAGTATATTTTTAGAAAGTGCCCACTTTGGGTTCCTTGAGCAATATCGTCAAAACTTGACAAAAGTGGTGGGAGAGAATAGAGGTCGGATCAAGTACGATTAGTTAAAAAGCGAGAAGTCAAAACACATTATGTGGTAAATCTTGATCGAGATACTCAGGGTGCTCAGGTGAGTTACTCAGGGTGCTTAGGGTGCTCAGGGTGCTCGGGTGAGTTAACTGAGCCGAGGGTAAGTCGAGGGTGCTTAACGCCTGAGCAAGAGCAGCAAGCTTACTAACTAAATGCGATAGAGAAGAAAGGGAAAATTAATTGATAATGCCCCGGCACTGGCCAACGCAGCCACGAGCTGAGGACGCTGCGAACACTGGGCTCGCTTTTGCTGCGGATTCTTTGGCTTTTGGTTTTGGCGAAGTCGAATCCAGAAATTCGTAAATGCACCGAATCTCTCGGCCGCAGCGCCCGCGCAGTGATCTCCATCGGCAGCGTTCGCCCAATGCTGATAATTTATCCACTCGACGAGATTGTGGAAGTCATGGAGAAAGTCTTTCGGCTGCGGTTGGTTTTGGGACGGATTCTTTGGCCTATATAGCACCGAATTTAAAGTAGATTGCTGGCCAGGAGCCGGTGTGTGTGGAGTTGTTGGTTCTGATTCTGCATTCGATGTTGATCTCGCTTGTTCTGGTCGGGATTCTACTTCAGAGCGGAGTTTGAGATGGGTTCGAAACTTGTTCTCGTTGGAATTTGAGATGCCTAAGGTATCTAAAATAAGTAGAGCGGAGAAATCTTGAGGAACAGGTCGCAAGGCACGAAAGCAACCATATCCTTCCTGAGTGATATTACTCCCGGAGAAGCGTTTGCCAGTAGGGGGCTTCGGGTTGATCTCCTTTAGCTGCTTATCCCCGAGAGACTGTGACCAACGAAACCTTTTTTTTTAGCCGCCTAGAGATCATCTTGGAGCTTTTTTTGAATTCGATCTGGGGTCTGGGATCCTGATCCATGCTGTGGTTTCAGTGGAAGAGGGACTTGTGCCGCGGAGGTGGCCATAGGTTATGGATTAATCGTAGTTAGGATGTGAAATAGCAGGAATATAATAATAATGATAGTAATATCTAGGACAAGTAGGACTACCTTGCGTCTAAGAACAGAAGTTAAAATAGAAGAGAAGAGAACAGAAGCGTGAAGGGCACAACCGGGCTTCGATCGATCGTTTGAACGAAGTCCATCTGAGACTGGTTCTGTTCTGTTCTTATCCTTATCGATAAGAGTCTGGGGGCTGCTCGCGATCCCCTCCTCCTCAAGTGTAAACAAACGCGTCTCTCGAGAAGCAGTAATTCACATCAATACCAACTCGAAGATCAAACTTCCCTACCTATCTTTGAACGGCACTGAACAATACCAAGCAACGCGATACGACATATCCTGACAAGTCACACCCATCTGGCTACGATGCCTACCCCCCAAGCTTCCGCGACTACCACTTCGCTTCCCCCCACATATCGCAACAGACAGCCTCTCCAAAATCACAACGCAAACGCATCCGTTAATCCCCCGACTCCGAAGCAACGCTCTCGCAAGAAGAAAAGAGGAGGGAAAGCCAATACCAACACAGCGAACGATCAAAACAAAGGGACCGAATGTGACGGACAAGAGGGACATAAGAAAACAAACCCCCCCCCAAGACAGAGGATGAGGTCAAGCTCGCTGAAGCAAGCAAGGGAGTGGGAGTGGGAGGGAAGTCAGCCAAAGAGGAGTCCGATACCATGGAAAAGCACAAGGTGGTGAAAGGAAACCTAGGAGAGGACGAGAAGGAAAACCAGAACGAGCCCAACGTCAGCGAAAAGGGCAAGGACGAGAATGCCACAAAGGATATACGCGGTATCCAATATAACAACGCCAGAGAAGAAGCTCCTTTGCTATCTCTGAAGGAGTGTTGGAATTCACTCTGTTCTTTTAATAACGCCATCTACAAGCAATATCGGGAGGAGAAAGGTAGATTGCCAGACACATCAGACACAACGCATCCCCTTCCAGTGCTTCGCACATCGCAAGTCATAGTGCGCTCTAAGCAAAGATCACTTGATTTCTGCTTTCAAAGCAACGAACTGCTACCTGATGAAATCCCGACAGGCTTCCTCTGCCGTAACGACTTCCACCCTATCTCGTCGAGGGTCTGGGTATCTCAATTTACCCGAAGCTGTGGCTGGATGTCCAGTGGTGCACACCGGACGATGGAACCCAGCGAACGTCCACAGAGCCTGTATTGTTTAAGGGTTGATGAGGATTCCCCGGCGGAGCGCAGACTTCGCGATGGTGATGCTGGTTCGTGGCAGTTGTTCAATGTTCTGATTGCGCCAGAAGCCGAGACGCCTATTGCTGGTCCGATTCAACAACAGGAACAAACACCTCAAATTCGAGAAGGCCGCCAGGTATTGCAGGGAGGTGTCATCTACCATAACGGCGGAGCAGTCGGCGATTTTGGAGGCGATGGATTCCTAGCAGGTGAAGTGAGATGTGCATTGTCCATCATCGCGAACCAACTGCGAGACATGAAGAAGTTGGAACTTGCTCAGGATATCGACTTCAGCCAAGAAATACCAGCGTCGTATGTAAGTGGCCCCCTATCCTTTCTTGCCCCTATTCCTCTTGTCCTTACACGCCTCCTGATCTGTTCTACTGAGCCTATCCCTATTAACCATCTTGTGCATCGCAGGCAAGAATTGTCAGTATTTCCGATACCCACCTTCGAGTCCTCGATATCCGCTACGACCCCCAACCGCAACCAAACCCCTGCCGCGACGAACTGGCCCCCCACGTCTCCTGTGGTATCCTTTTCACCATGAACTTGTGCACTACCATAAATAAGACGAAGGGAATGAAGTCCAAGGATCCAAGCGATCGGATGAAGGTTGGACTCAAGCTGTCGCCATCACACTCGGACTGGAGAGATGAGGAGTGGAGTGCAGTGCAGTGGGGTGAGGAGAGGGGCCCAAAAATAAAAAAGAAAAGCATGTACTTGCAATGACCAAGTCGAACGGCGTTTTTGTCTTTCTTTTCCGTACACTTAAGGTAAGGTAAGAAAAGTATAAGCACGAGTATGAGCGGAGCAAGAAAGGGCCCCCAGGACCTAAAATAACCTCTTGATAATTGCTCAAGCTAACTAACTTAATATATGCTTACGAGGTTAGGCGACTCAGGCCGTGCTCAGGAACACTCGCCCTCGGCTCGGGAATGCTGACCCTTGGCTCGGGTGAAAGCGACCGTTGCTCACGTCCGAACATCAAATCAGAAGTAGCGAACAGAAAAGTTATGTGTAACTTCTGTGGCATCCTTGCCTGTGAACTTCGTCTCTACAACGGAGGCTAAAAGGTCTCTTGAGAAATACCACCAAAGGAGCCGCAGGTTCAAACAGGAACTCGAGGACGAGGGTGATGAGGAGGTGGTAGATCTTGGAGATATATATACCCATGCCGGATATCGGGTCCAAGTCAGCAGTCACAGGCGGCCTGAAAGCTACCTGCTACCTTGTGTCACAAGCTAAAGAATCACGTCGGTCTTGGCATTGAGGCTCGGCAGCCTGGCTGCATAGAGAAGTAAGGACCCTGGGGAATCAAGGGGACAGGCGTCGGGAAGCCGAAGTGAACAGATGCTTTATCAATGTGAATAAAGCCTGAGATAAGATCGTTTTACAGTAGATAGGGGGGGAGGGGAATCTCGAAATCGGAGCGTAGATACCCCCGTGCTTATATCGCCAAGTCTGCGCCACAACGGGGAGAAGCCTCTTCGATTGTTAGGTTCATCTTGTGGAAATGAGAAGTCCGCGTCTCCTTTAACTACAAGATTGTGATATTTATTGGTCGACAAATCCTTTGATCTTCGTTTTTGTATTTGTTAGCTCGAGAGCTCTTGCGATGCGCACTCAACAGGTTATCTTTCTAGTTGGTCTTGTCTTATCTTGTACCCCCGTTGCATCATGGGGGCTATTTAAGCGCGCCGCAGTAGTTGTCACGAAACCTAATTCTGGGGACACAATCGTAGCAAAGGCCGACTTCAACATCGAATGGCAGCATTCGACAGACAACAATGTGACAATTTCGCTAAGGCAAGGAACAGCAGAGAATATGACGCTTGTACACGTCATTACTGGTATGTCTGGTCTTCCTCTATTTCGACACGATCAAGGGTCAACCCATTGGCAATGCAGATCAAATAGCTAATGGCCTGTTCCCGCCTGTAGCAAACACATTCAACAATGGAAGTTATGCCTGGCGATCTCACGATGATATGTACCTCTACGGCGATTACTCGGAACGACCAGATAGTAACTGCAATTATGCGTTAGAATTCCGAACGGGAGGTGAAATCATCAACTCGGACTTCTTCACGATCATCAATGAGAAGGATGGCGGGATTTCTGCAAACACGACTTGCGCCGGCGGGAAGATAGGAGACAATGGTACGCAATATTCCCACACCGTGTTTCGACAACGCACTAACAATTCTGTTAGTAGTTACTGATTCCTCCGGATCAACTCAACCAGGGTCCAGTACATCTGGGAATGGAACGGTTACGACAACTAATGCGAATGGAAGTGTGTCAGTGGGGGCTTTTGGTGGCGTAGTGGCTGGGGTAGCAGTTGGCATACTTACAATTGTTGGCTTTTTTTTCTTCCTTGCCGAGAAGAAAGGATGGATCATGACGAGAGCCGAATGTGAGCGGTTGATTGACGGGAGGTTAAAGGCTGAGGAGTCAAAGCGCTTTCTGAATATGCCCATGGAGAAGGGAGTTCCGCAGGCTGATGGGTGTCAAATATATCAGATGGCATGACTGTTGGAGTTAGAAAATAAGTCGGATCGAGCAAAAGCTACCAATTTCTGACAATGCAAATATAAGTGATAAATGTGACCTAAATGTCTATCCCAGCTGGCACTGTTTACACCCGTGGCCTAACTCCATTCCTCCGTTATTTCTCCTCTTCTCCCCTTTCTTGTTATCTATTTTTGTCAGCAAACATGCCGCTACAACTGAGTGCTACACAACATATTTTAATCAACGCCTTGCTACTGTAAAAACTGTAAAAAGAAATTACACTAAGATCGTTAACAACCCAAAGTTGATAGCCCTTTATGGCACCCCCTAGATTATAAGATAGTGCAAACAGGGATGAATAAAGATGCAGCGGAGTTATCCTGAGCCCAGCTATCTATAGCGTCTGAACAGAAAAGCTATAATACCGCCTGACTTAATACATCGTCGGAAGCTTAACGCACTAATAAGCCGCGTCAGTTGGGTGCACTCAAGTAGGCTGTGTTTTATTTCTTTGCAACCTATTGGATACCCAACTCATCCGACCCATAAGTTGTGTTGGGTTAGGAGTCACGTGATTGGGTGAGTTGAGCTCGAGCTTAATCTAACTTATAGGTACTTTATAAGTACTTAATGAAAGATAGGTTTAATTTTTTTAAATTTAAGTTTATTTTTTAAAATTTTTTATATATTATAAGTTTTATTAATTTATTTACTAATCGTTTATAAGTTATAATTAAAAGTAAAAAGAAAAATAAATAATTAAAAAAAAAATTAAGCTTAATATTTTATAAAACTTTATTAATTTATTTAATAATTATTTTTAATATATTCGTATATAATAAAGTAAAAATAAGGCTTTAAGTATTTAAGAATTATAAATCTTAAAATTTTATAAGTTTTACTAATTTATTTACTAATTATTATGAAGTTAGTATTAAAAGTAAATATAAATAATTTAAATATACTTTAAGTTTAATATCTTATAAAAGTATATTAATTTATTTATTAATTATTTTTAATATATTCGTATAAAATTGAAGTAAAAATAAAAGTTTAAAGATTTGAAAATATTAAAAGCTTAAGATTATACAAGTTTTCTGAATTTATTTATGAATTATTTTAAATATATAAGTATAAGTTAAAAGAAGTTTTGAAAAGAATTAAATATATTTTTAATTTAAAGATTTAAGATCTTATAAATCTTCTTAATTTATTAAGTAATTATTATTTATATACTATAAAAGTAAAAATAGATATTAATATAATATAACTTTAATTAATATACTTTAATATATTACTTTATATATATTTCTTAATTAATATTATTATAAAATATAATTCTTACTTTAATATTATTGTAACGACGTAATATTACTAAGTATAGTATCAAGTATAGGAGCAGGAGAGTAGGTAAATAGTAATATTATAGGTCTGGTATAAAAGAAATAAGAAGGTAAGAAGCTCTTATAAGGAGAGTAGTCCTATATATACATAAATCTGGTCCAGCTTCTATCCAGTAATATTCCAGCTAAACCTAAGTACCCTTATTTCCAGCACTTCTATTACTTTAATATTATATTACCCCCTTCTTATAAGAGAGTTTACTCCTAAGCTTTGAATCGTATTTTTATATAGAATTATTATTATATAAAATAGTAAAAATATATAGCTTTAGTAAAGAGATTCCAAAGGAAGTATTAATCTAGTAGTACTAGTTAATAATAATAGTAGTAATAAGCAAGGTAATAATTTAACTATAAAGCTATCTAAAAGGCGTCTAAATTAGGTTTAGTAAGGCTATAATTACTTACTATTATATATATTATAGTACTTAATAGCGCAGATTTTCAAAATTTTAATTTTCTTTTTTAAATAACTATAACTTTAAGCTCTATAAGCGAACCTTATATATAAAGATTTATTAATTTATATATATTATTAATATATTTTAATAGTCTATATTAAATAAAATAAGTAATTTAAGAATAAGTTAAGTTCTGAATTCCTAGTAATTTAATAGTAATTTGGAGTTAATTTAGTATATTAATATAAATAGTACTTACTCTAACCCCTATTAACGCCCTTAAGTCCGCTTACTATAAGTATTATATTTAATATATTTATTTACTTATTACAGAATTAGATTATATTTACGAGTTTAATAGTACTAAAAGTAAGAAGTATATATACTATAAGAAGTAAGTAAAAAAGTATAATTCTATAAGTATTCTTTATTTCCTTTTCCTAAATCCCAATTATTATAAATATAGTCTAATTATAATCTGAATAAGCTAAAATACTAATTTTTATATTAGATTTTATACTATATAATTAAGGAATATTATAAGCTTTTCCTTACTATTACTACTAAAGATAATAAAGGTATTATTTCTGCCTTTTAAAAGATTAATACCGGATTACGTATTACTATCGCTAATACTCTTAAGATATAAAGTAAGCTATAATTAGAGTTATTAAAGGAAACCTATACTCTTTACTAAGCTATTACAGATCTAGCTATATAATAAGCTATAGGTTATTCCCTTTTCTTTTATCTTTTTTTTCTATTATAAATTTTACTTATAATTATCTTTATTTAAGATAAAGATTTAGTTCTAAATATACTTATTTTCTTTTATATAAGATTAAAATAATCTTTAATTAATATATAAATAAGGTTTAGTTTTAGCTCTAAGTTAAATCTAAAAGAAGATTACTACTAGTACTACTAAGGTAACTAAGACTATTTATTATAGTAGTATTAAGCGTAAGAGAGTAAAGAGGGAGAAGAAGAAGGGAAAGTTACTAGCCTATTTCTAGGTAACTTAAAGTAGTAAATATCTTAATAACGCGGAGAAGGAAGAGGAGATTCTAAATAACTTAGAATAAGGGAAGAATAAGCCCTATTTCGGATTAGCTTCGTTATTAGTTTTTTATAACTATACTTTTAGTTAGACTTTTTATATAAGAGTAGCTTCCTATAGTAAAACTAGTAAGATATTTTAGCTAGGGTATAGTCGTAAAACTACAGTATTAGTACTTTGAATCAGAGGGTATTTAGATAATCTGAATTAAATCTTATTTTATTATTTTACTAATTAGTCTATTATTTTTTAAGTAATTGTAGTTATTTTCTCTATTTTCTTATATAATTAATTATTCAAGTAGGTTTTAAGGTAGTTTTAGAGTAGAAGAGTTAATTTAATAAAAATCTCTTAACTTATAAAGCGATTTTATTAAATTAGACGTGTTATACTATATAGTATTAAGATTATAACCTACTTAACTGATTTAATACTTTAAGGTATTATAATATAATCGCGATATAAGAACTTTTTATACTTCCTATTTTTCTTATTCCTTAATTACTTTAAGGGGGTTTCGGGGCTATTCCTGATTAGGTAAAGGATTATTTAGGTCCTGGAATAATAGCTAAGGAGTAAATATATCATGAATATTTAATTCTATAGGTAACTAGAGCTAATAGGAGTTCCTTATTTAACGTAGGATTTCAAATAGCCCTTTCTATTAATTACCAAGCTTATAGCTTAGTCAATAGCTTTTAAGGTTCTTAGTAGATAAGTACACTTTATTACTTACTTAGAAATTAATAGGTCTGCGATACTAGTTTATAGCCCTTATTATGCGATTCTATATAGCTTATATATTTGATTTAGCTAATTCCTACGCCTCTTTTATACGTTCTACTACTACTTTAGTATTACAGTAATTAAGCCTTTTTAGAGGAGTAGTAGCTTTAGAAGAGTTCTAATCCTAACTATTCCTTGGATTTAATCCAAATTTAAGCTAGTATAGGGCTATACTAATAGAAGTATAAGGAAGAATTACTTAAGCTTAATCTATTAATGGAATTAGTTTACTCTAGTTATCTTAGTAGAAGTTAATAAATAGCTATAATCTTTAGTTAATATACTTATTTATAATCTTTATTTAGCTATTAGTCTTCTTATAATATACTATAAAAAGCTTAATTTAGATACTAATAATCCGGTAGAACTCTTTCTAAAATAATAAGACAAACTACAACCCTTAATCTAATATAATTAACTCTGGAGTATATCTAAATCAGTAGATTTACTAGATAAAGAGTTTAGCAGTACTATATACATTAATATCTTAATAATAAGGAATTATTACAAAATTCTTTCTTAGGTAATTAATAAATACTAGGATTTTATTATAATTATACTTATCCTTTAGGAAATTCTTATAATCTATATATAAATACTATATAAGATAACTTAGAATTAGTAATAAGTAAAGAAGGCCTTATTATTTAAAATACTTAGAGTGCGAGAATTAATAAGCTCAGTAATTTCTTACGTACTAATTATAATCCGAACTTATTCCAACTTAGTAGTACTTCAGGGCTAAAAGTTAATATATCTTTAATCTACTAGGGTAAGTAATAAATAGCTAGTCGTATACTTCTTTAATTAATTTAGTGCAAAGAGGAGTATTATGTTATACGCAGAATTAATCTTTAAAAAATAGGAGTCCGTTTTTAATTAAGTAGTCTTTAAGTAAGGATTTTTGTATATTAATAAAAGTAGTATAATTATCCTAATAAAGCTTTTTAATAAGGTTAAAAGAATTTAGGGGAGTATTTAAGAGAGCTTCTACCTTAGTAGTAGTTAATAGCGAGAGAGATATTATAACTACAGAGGAAATAAATTATTCTACTAGCTCAGAATTAATATAGGGATTAAGCCTTCTTAGTACTAGTAAGGTTTAGCTTTAACTATTTATTTAGACTTATTTCTATACTTCTAAATCCTACTTCTAATAGCTTAAGATATTCACCCTTTAGTTATCTTTACTAGAGATATATATAATTTAGAAGTTAAAGTTAGAGAGAAATTCTATTTAATAAGCTTACTTAGTAGTAAGTACTTTAGTAGTTATGAAGTACTCTAAAGAGTAGTAGTCTAAATATACTTTAATTCTATTCTAAAGGGATATTAACTCTAAGTATTACTTATAAAAGTTTTCTATAATAGCATATAGTTCTTTATTATAGATTTCCTAGTTTAGTTTGTAATTATTAAGTATATATAAATAGAATCTAAGTAAGTACTATTATTTATTATTATACTATTATAATACTATTCTAGTAATTATTTTATTAGAAGTATTTATTTCTAGCTTAATAGGTAATTCCAACTAGAAATAGTAAATCCGTTAAATTAATAGCAACTACTTTTAAAGCTCTTTAAATATAATATAATACTTTTCTATCTAATTCCAGGCTATTATAAGTTAAGTAAGCGCAAATAAAGATTTAGTAATAAACTTGAAGTTACGTATGAATTATTAGTAAAAACTATAGAACTTTAGGTATAACTTAATAGCTATTATAATCTTAGGGTACTTCTAGTTACATAGTAGTTTAACTTTCTTTAGATCTGCCTTAATACTCTTAGTAGTTACTATATAGCCCAGGTACTTAATACATGTAATATGGAATTTATATTTCTTAATATTAGCTTATAATCCGGCTTTTATTAAATACTTTAGTACAGATTCTATGTAGGCCTAGTATTCCCCTATAGATTTGGAGTAGATTAGGATATTATCCAGGTAAGCTATATAGAAGTTATCTAAGTAGTCAAGGAGTATATTATTTATATAACGTTAGTATATACTAGGTCTATTATAAAAGCTAAATAGTAGTACCTTATACTTATATAATCCGTATCTAGTCCAAAATATAGTATACTCCTTAGAAGCTAGATCTATACAGATATAATTAAAAGCAGCTCGAATATCTAATTTTATAAATATCTTTATATTCAATACTCTAGTAAGGAGCTTATTAATTCAGAGGATTAGATAAGCGTCTTTTTATATAAGGGTATTTAGCTTACAATAATTAATATAAAATCGTAAACCTCTATTAGGCTTTTTAATAAAAAGTATAGGTAATATAAATAAACTTTAGCTTAACTTAATAAAACCTTTATCTAGATTCTCTAGGAGGTACTCCTTTATTACTTTAAGCTCTTTTATTAATTAATAATAAAGAGAAGAGTAAGTATTAAGTAGTAGTCCCTTAAGATAAATCTTATAGTTATAATATTAATAAAGTAGAAGAGTATATATATCTTTCTTAGAAAATACTAACTTTAGGTATTAATACTATTTCAAAAACCTTTCAGATAAGAATTAAGTGATATTAGGATCTTCTAATTTATACTATTCTTATAAGATATAGTTTATTTTATAGATATTAGTTTAAAAGAACTTAATATCTTTATATTTTATATTAAAATAAAAGGCATTTATACTAATTTTATAAATAAATATAAATATAAGTAGTATCCTTAATAATTTATATTTTAATTTTCGAACTTATAAAAGTCCTTTACTTATAAAAGATAATATCAAAGTTGGTTTAAGAGCAACTTAAAGGAAATATTCTTTTAGTATTTAAACTATAAAGAGAAGATATTTTTATTATATCTTATTCTTTTAAATTACTAGATCTCTGCGGTTTACGTTACTTTAGTAGTCTTATTATAGAAAGAGCTGCGTACGTAGAAAAGGTAAGACTAGCTCCTAAGACTATTATTTAGTAGGTAGGTAATTAGATAGCTATAAAAATCAATTCTAGTCTATCTATAATTTAAGATAAAATCAATATATCTATTTAATACTTATTATTATATCTTACTTTCTTAGGTTAAGGATTATAAAGAAATAGTTATACACGCGTTAACTATTAATCATTAAGTGTAGACACATATAGTAAGTAGTATGGCTTCGGATAGAGTTCTGAAAACCATGAATTAATATAATATACAGGAGGGACTAAATCTTTACTCCTAATATCCTTAAAAAGCGTGTAAATATAGTTCAATTTATAAAGAGATAACTATTTACTTTAGTATCTACTAATACAAAGAGTATAACTCCTAATTTATTTATACTAAGTGTATAATTAACTACAAACTACTTCCCCTCTATTAAAGAGTTTAAATCAAGTTTTAATAGATTATATTTACATAAGCTTAAGAAAGAGTCTTTCCTTAGGCCTCTTTATTTTCCTATACTTAATCTTTTTTACTCTTTATTATTTCTTTAGTATTATTATTAACTTCCTTTTTATTAAGAACTTGAACCTTAATTAATTTAAGATAGTCTAACTTATAGTATCTAAACTTTTTATACTTATAATACTTCACTTATAAGTTACTAAAACCTCCCTAAGGTTTCTATATGCCTTTCTAACGTAGTAAAGTAAGAGTTATAAAAGTCTGCAGTATTAAGTAATAGTAAAAGGAAGCGTTAAAAAAAGAAGTAAGTTTAAGTACTAATTAAGAAGTAAGTAGTCCGGAAGTCTTCTAAAAGGGGCTTAACTTAGCTACCCTTTAAGAAAAGTCTAATTTATAAAAGCTAATAAGAAATAAGTTAAGTTATATATTCTATTACCTATTAGTATTAATTAAGATAAGATAAGTTATTATCGCTATATAGTTATCTTACTATAAGCTCTTAACTAATATAGTAGTAGTATAAAGCTAAGGAGTAATTTTAAGCTATATAAAGAAGAATTATTCTATATAAGCTATATTTCCTTAGATTACAGTATTCTAGAATCTTGTATAAAATTAAGTAAAGATTTTACGTGTGTAGTCTAGTTCTTATATACTTATATTAAAAAACTTAGTATAAGCCTTATAAGCTTTATTTCTAGTAAGAAAGTAGGTCTTTAGTAAAGAAATTATTTCTAGAGCTATTTGGAATATATTAGTTTCAGATAAGTATTAAAGCTCTAAGTAAGAGCGGGCTAAGCTAGTAGTTGATTCTTATACTAAAGCTCGCTATACTTAAGTATCTGGGTAGAGACTTATATTAACCTCTAATTGATCTTTAACTAAAGCTTTTTATTACTTAAATATTAAGTTAGTTTTATTATCTAAGGGAGAGATTTTTTCTATAAGTTATACCTTAAGTCCTTAAGAAGTATCTAATTCTACTCTAAATATAGTAAGGGGGGTATTTTTTAGCTTAAATAAGGTATATTTATTCTAATCTATAGATTTATCTTTTTTCGTTAATTAAATAATTAGCAGTATAGTTCCAAGGGAAATTAAGGTAGGATTAGCAGGGGGTACTACTAGCGTAGTTTAAGCGAAAATTAGCAATTACTTAATATAAGTTAAGGAGACCTCTTAAGCACGATTTCGATTCTTTATAGATTAAATAATTCCTCTTAATATATTTAAGTTATTAAAGTTTCTTTTATCTTAGTTTACACGACTTTTATCTTTATTACCTCGAGTCCTATAATTAGAAAAGCTTTCGGCTAGAGTTAAAGAGTTAAGAGTATTATCAGTAACTCTGCTAAATAGACCTGCTATATTAGTAGTATTTATAATAAGAATAGGAGAAGATTCAAGCGTAATTTAAGTTAGTCCTGAAATAGGAGTTCTAGGAGTATTAAGGGGATACTTTATAATTTCCTAGTAAAAGATATTAGTATTAGGGTAGTTTTTATATACTGCAACTCCATAAGTAGTAGGAGTTACGCGGTTATATTTTAAAGAGGAATAAAAGTAGTTTAAAAGAGTTTTATAAACGTAAGGGTTCTAGTAGTAGTAATTACGATACCTTAAATTTATTTACAGCGGCCTCTATACAAAAGGAGTTATTTAGAGTCTCTATTAATAAAGATTACTCTACTCTAATTATACTAATTTATAACAAGTAAAACTAAACCTTAGTTTATTAATTCATTCAGAAGATCTCTAGAATCCTAATTCTTTAAGGATAGTAATCAAGGGCAATTTAAATAAGAATCAATTAACTATATCTTTTAAGTAATAGGATATTATATAAGTTATCCCCAGCGGGAGTAATCTTCTTATTTAATATAACAATATAATATTACTAAGTGCAGTATTAAGTATAGGAGTAAGAGGGTAGGTAAATAGTAATATTATAAGTCTAGTACGAAAGAAATAAGAAGGTAAGGAGCCCTTATAAGGGGAGCGGTCCTATATATATATGAATCTAGTCCGGCTTTCGTTCAGTAATATTCCGGCTAAACCTGAGTACTCCTATTTCTAGCACTTCCGTCACTTCAACGTTACAATTATACTTTTATTAAATATATAACTTGTTAATTAAATGTTTTAATTCAAGTTATATAAATAATCAAAAACTTAATTAATTTATTGAATTAAATTAAAATTGAATTAAGCTTATAAAATAAAATAAGTTATTATTAAAATTAATTTAATTTACAAATAGATAAATAAGTACTTAATATAAAACAAGTTTAAAAGTAAATTTAAGAATTATAATATATAACTATAGTATTAATCGTATTAAACTTATTTTACTTATAAAATTTCTTCAAGTTTAATTTATTAATAGTAAATTAAAATAAAAGTAGATTTATATTAAAAAGTTATTAAATATTATTTATTTAATATATATATTACTTTCTTATTCTCTTTACATTAAACTTATTAAATATAATATAATATTTATAATAATAATTCTTATATAATATTTATATTATTAAATTGTCGTGTAGGTTATGGTTAGGTAGTTAAGCGAGCCGAATTAAGAAGAGTATAGTCAGAGCGCCTACGAGCTCTATACCTAAGGAGCTCGAAAGCGACTATACGTAGAATAATAATAGTTGATCATACGACTGCGTATACCTTAATTAATAGTCGATTTAGTCTCTGTGAAACCTTAAGACGTGTTTACACGACATAAATTCATTTAAATTACAGAATTTTGTTTTAAATAAATTTACTAATTTTTTTACTAATCTTTTTTAAATAGAAAATTAAATATTAAGTGTTATAATAAATTAATAAGTTAAATTAAAATTATATTTATAATATAAATGTATTAAAGACTATTTGTATTTAATAGATTTTTTATTATTAATTTTCTTTTATTTTATTATCTTCTTTTTTTCATATTCAACTTATTAATCATAATAGTATATTTATTAATATATTATTAATTACCTTTTATAAGTAAACTGAAATATTTATTATTTTATAAATGAATTATTATTTCTTTTATAAATAAAATTAAAAATAGTAATAAATTACTAAGTAAAGTTCTTTTACGTTTACTTTTTATTTATTAAATTAATTGTTTTTCAAACTTAAATTAAATAATTTAATATATAAGAAAAGATATAATTCTAAAATTATAAAAACTATTTAACTATCTTATAAGCGAAGACTTATATATATATAGATAATTAAAATAAGTTTAAACTCTTTCTAAAATGTTTACTTATTTTATTTTGTTTTAAAATTATTATTATTATTTAAGCTATAAACTTGGAATTTTAATTTATTTCATATCTTAGTTATTAAGTTAAAAATAAAAGAATTATTTAAAAAAAATATTAGCATTTAATTAAAATAAATAATTTATGTTTTTAGGTTTAATAAAATACTAAAAACAACTAGTAAATAAATTAGTAAATATAAAAAATAAGTAAAAATAAAAGTTATAAAACATAAGAAATAAAAAAAGTACTTAGCGCTAATTACTTTTAGATTAACTTATAATAAAAGTTTTTATATAAATAACTCTTATTAATACTTAATAATATATTAAATATTTACGTAAAGTTATATATATATAATTAATTAAGTTATTCTTTAATTACGAAAACTTTAAGTAATAAAGTATAATTAATAAATTTAAATACTTAGGTTTTCGTCGGGGCTCCAACCCAACTTATTGGTTAGGTTAGGGCACCTATGGATCCCCAAACGAGCAGCCTAATAACAATACAATGAAGCGATTGAGAGATAAAGGAACTTCTATAGATATAAGTAAAATAGGTATTGTAATAAATCTACCCTATCGTCCCATTAGTAGAACTCATTCTAATCCCGGGCTGCAAATCATTATTCGAGCCTTGGCCTCTCCTTGATTCCCGCCTCCGTCTCTAATAAAGATAAAAACCGAACACGAGTACCGTCAACGGAATAGTGATAGCAAAATATAGTCACACCTATGGCGACACGTCGATTATACTATTTATTCTATTGAAGGTGAAGAAGACTATACTAAAGATGGCGGATACGAATATCCTAGGAAGGAACAGCATCGTTATCGTGGTAATCCTGCGCTTATTATGTCAGTGGTTTTCAGATAATATAGCCGGGGAGTATACGTAATCATGGAATAATTATCCTTCGCAGTCTCATCCGCGATTGCCGCTGTAAGGCGCTGGATTTCTATGTTAGTCCTTGCATTATCCAGACTTGCTTGGTTGACGTTCTGCGCCGCGAAGCTGAAGACGAAGTGTGAGATTAGTTTCGTCCTTTCACCGAAACTGGTCATCCAACGTCGTCGAACTTTGTTTCGGGCATGAAGAAACTGGAAAGCCTCCGCTGCCGATGTTGAATGCTTGATGTCGAGCTGCTTGAGGTTTTGTGCTGTTTCAATGAGAAAGTCGAGTCGCTCCTCCAGATCCTCTAGGTCTTCGAAGAGCATATTTCAGGTTCGTGAGAGGGCGTAGAGGTCTTGAAGATAATTGAATTGTAAGACTCTATCGCGAATAGGCGAGTTCATTCTATTGCCGCTAAGCTCGTTCTATAGTTGTAGTATTAGAGTATTCAGTTTTAAGTTTGTAATAGAGAGGGATATACCTAATAAAAGAGTTCGTTCTATTATTTATTAATAAATACCTCTTGCTATAAAGTATATTCCTCAGTAACTAAAAAGTTAATTGCGAAAGGTTGGAACAGGAAGTCTTTTTCTTAGCTCTTTGCTATATTTCTAATCTTCTCCTAGATAGTGCCTGGACAGTTGATAAGAACGTATATTATAGAGCTTATTAAGGCGTTGTAGCGGAACTATAGGTGGAGCGGACTAAGGTCCTAATTTTCGAAGTAATAATAAAATCCCTCTGAATTTTATTAGTATTTAGGTGTTATGGAGGGGCTGAGGAAGTTGGTACCTAATACTTGAACTTCTCCCGCGGTATCGTACCTGTGGCATGAAGCACTTGATTATTTGAACTAAACGCTTAGAATTAATACCGCTTCTAGAAATGCTGAACTAATTCCGAGCCGAATACAAAGGCTCTTTAAGATATTCTATGTAACTCGGATGCGCTTCGTTGTGTATTCTATAACTATTAGCTTTATAAAGTCAATTCCAGGATACTACTATACTGTTATAGTCACGAATTAAGCTCAAAAATCTATAAATAATTAAAGTTACAGGCATATATAGAAATAGACAATTACAGTATCTGGACAAAAGACTATCGAGAGGAATTTGAAGCATTAAGCGGTATTTCGTTGACGGATTCTTCAAAAATAATATAAGCAAGAATATTATTTTCAAATATACTATCGACTTCGAGGACGGAGTCACTATCCAGTGAGGAATGTCTCAATCTCAGAAGCTTAATTAACGTTAATGATTCCTTTAGCTCCCTAGCAATGAGACCGGACAAGGCTGTAGTGGAGAAGTAGCCGGTTGCTATTGCTTATTGTATTATACTTGGAGTTTCCGAAAACTGATGTAACGAGTTCTTAGGAGCAAGTAAAATAAGTTACCGATTTGGGCCTTAATGTATCTGTCCGAAGAAATGAAGTCTTGGAAAGATTATTCACGGGGTGGGGTGTTGGAAGAGTTTGGGTTGGGTTCGGTTGAGAAGGGCATCCGGGAAGGCATTGAATGAACACTTCCAGGCAGTAAGGCGGACTGCAAATCGTTGCAACCTGCAAGAGCAAGAGCTTCTGATTCGAGAAGGGAGGGCAACACCGATCTGGTGGCCGAGAAGCACGAAATGCGAAAGTGCTAAAATCTGTTGTGGCATAGAATGATTTGCTTGGTGGAGCCCGTCAAATGGTGCCTCCAGTATCCCCTTAAGAGAGAGAGAGATATCCCTTTCGCCGACTCTAATTAGTACTGTAGTACGATATCACTCGGTTTTATAGTCTCGCTTAGATCGTATAATATGACCCGAAAACATGCATTTGGTCAGGCTGCCTCGTTGGGCAGAGCCGACCGAGCCACCACAGCTGAAGCCAGAGCCGCAACAGATCGATAAAAATACACTTCAGCAGCCAGCCCCATGGCAGTGCAGCTAGGCGAAGTCCACTACCCCGCATATGATGGCTGGACTTGACCTCTCCCTGACAAGCAGAACTACCATGCCTGTTGGACGACTCTTAGGATTGGCTCACCTGAAGAGCCATAAGGCTGAGCACTCATCATCTATCAGCCTTAGCATGAGACATCTCTCCGGCTCTCGATTTAAGGTTATTCGGGCGTGCAGTGTGAAGGCTGCTTTCGAAGGGCACAGAAATAGCACCTGCATTGAAGCCTCTTTGAATTCTCGGTATCGTGTATAAAGGTAGGTGGGTTCTCAGCAGGTAGGACATCTATCTCTCAGCATCAACAGCATCTACACAGCTTCTCATTCCTGAACACTAAGCATCTACTCTAATAAATCCAAGCAACACCTACCACCAAACTTCTACAACAGCAGCTATGCAATTTCTCAGTGCCGCAACCGCCCTCGCCATTATTGGCTTCACATCCGCCCTTCCATCACCAGCACCAGAGCCACAATACGTTCCAACAGGCTCCGACATCATCAAGCCCACAACTAGATCCCAATACGAAGTCTGGACTGGCGCTGTCCACTACAACACCCCCAACGGCAAGATCTTCAAAGACGGCCACTCGTCCGATATCACCACCCTCCTAACTTTCGATTTCCCCGCCGCCACCTACGGCAAAACCTGCGAGTTCCACTTCGTTCTTGCCTCTGAGGCTACCTCCAAGCTATCTGGCAGCGCGCAATTCGATGTCTTCACTTCCCTCGCTCCTGCTACACATAGCACTACGACATGGCCCTCTGGCAATCTGAGAGATCAGCATGCTGGTCGTATGCAGGCTTATTTGCCTGGTGAGGCGCAATGGCTTGAGGGGTTCCCAACTTATGGGAAGTCTTTCCCTTGTCCATCTGGAACTCTTGCCGGTGAGTTGGTCGGCACTGGGGATGTGGATGATATTGAGTGGTTGGCTGGCAACTCTGGTGCTTATATCAAGTACTATTAGACTTGCATATGAGCGTTTCATTTTCTTTATTGGCTTGTTTGGAAATTGGCGTTAAAGGCTCGTAGGCATGGTAGGTGAAACGGCTTGGAGGGAACTTTGTATAGCGATTTGTGGGTTTTAATATAAAAGATTGCTGGAATACCATATTAGTGTTATTACTATGAGTTCTTTTTGCCTTGTAACGATGTGATTTTCTGCTTCTTTACAATTTGCTTGATCTGATAGCAAGTGCACCAGTATATAAACAACCCCATTATTCTTAAATTCCTCCATGACTTTCTGGCCCCCAGGGCTTATAAGCCAGCCCATAAAATTGTTGGCAGCCGCTTTATTAAGCCCGTTGTTATAGACCCGGCATGTTCACTTCGGAACTTGAGGTTATGAGTGCCTTGTCTTTAAAGAAAAACTATTTGAGCTTGTTGAATAATTTTAGGAGTTCATTAACTGACTGCTGAGCTCAGGCTACGATAGTATGAAGCTGCTCGAGGTTATATCAACGCCGCCAATACAATATTCTTGTAGCCGTAATAGCTTTGTTTCTACTAGATTATGCTCAGCATATTAGAGTAACTATATTTCTCAACTGGCTGTGGCTAACGCTAATTACCATGCGAGACAAACACGACTTTGATGCCAACAATAACACTATATTTTCTTACGAATACCTTGTGGAAGAGGAGTTCGGTGATTTATTTTGTACAAGCCACCTTATACCTACTCCCTCTCAGCAATAGCAAGGAGATCCAAGATTAACTCGTCTACCACTCCTGCTTTGAACCCTTTCGTTATATACGTAATTATTTTTGTACTCAACTCTTTTCTATATAACGTTGGATTAAATTCCTATATTTGTATTAGGATTATATCTGCCTTCGAATCAATCCGGGTAGTACTTAGTCCGTGAATTATCAGCATATTATAGTTCTTGCGCTTAGAGTTTATCTTATCCTTAATTAGCTCTAATGTCGTTATCAGTTGTAGCTATGTACCTTCTTGAGACCTAGTGCATCCAGGAGAGGGTCAGCTGCAACAGACTGCCTATGATTTGCATAGTTCTGCGTCCTCTCTTTTTTTCCCTGCCTCGAATATGACCTTTTGAAACTATTTCCTTTATGTCTGTAGGATAGTCTTAATGTTCTCTACAACCTGCAGGATACTCTGGGTGTCGGTGCAATACCGAGTATAAGCCAAGAATCAAGAGTGATATATCGATATATGTATATGGTTCTTGAATATAGTAGAAAATCTATGTATTTCTAAGAGGAAATAGGAGGTCCCAGACTATATACCCCTACGAAACCGTACTAAAACGATCTTGGAAGTAGTCCGTTACTTCTATTCTAACTGAGACCTGCCAGGTATAAGCCTATAAACTAACACTAGCAAATTTTCTTTTAAAAAAACATCTCCAAGTATAACAGTACCTCCAATTATAAAGAAACCAGCTCCATAGAGCTCTAAAAGAGTAATTATATATAAAGAAAGTATAGCAAATATTCAGAATATCAAGCCATAGAAATACGTCAGTCTGGAAGACCACCGACTCTGGCCTGAAAAGGCCTTCTTCGGAAGTAGTTGTTGCAGCTCGTCAGAAGACAATAGCAAGTAAATATCGCTAAGCGAGACCATCGCTAGGTGTACAAAACTACGATCTCCTATTCTGAAGCTCTTTCTTCTATAAACTAACATCATACAAAGCTTGTACGTGTACACAACTTCGTCGATCTATAGAAAGAGGTTTGGCTAATATTTTGCTGTAGCCCGTACCAAATCAAATAAGCATTTTAAAAGTAAGTAAGCCCCCTCCGAATCATGCGTGGTTCAGTGGCGAAACTAAGGGTTAACACAAGTAGTGCCTGTACCAATCCCTGCCGGTGTTCTCGATATCGCCTACCGCCAATACTGCATTCGGTACGTTCGCTTAATAAGAACGATCCCTACTCACGACTGTCTCTTTACCAATTCCAAGAGCAAGAAGTGCATATATTACACAGAGAAGAAATCACTATACAATCCCGTAAGTAATCTCTTTTCCTTTTCAATCTCGGAACCGCTACAAATATACCCCGTTACTAATACGCAAATAAAATAGCTCCCTTGGTTTATTAACAAGGAATATAAGAAGGTCTGTGCCGCTATTACGATATCAAACAAAACTGCTGTCGCCGCCGCCGCCGAGGAGATTCACGAGGTCTTATTAGTCGCTGCCGCTGAGGCACCAAAGACTTAGGCGGAGTTGAGTTTAGCGTTGTTAGAAAAGACTCGTGCTCTCCGGAGAGAGATAGCTACTCCAAGCCAGAAGCAGAGCGTAAGTACCCCCTTTCTTTTGCTCCGTTTCGTACCTGGAACCTCTTCGTACCTAAAACCTTTTCCTCCTAGAATAATTCCGTATCTCTTCTAAAAGTACTGACCCCTCTTTTTAAAAGACTACATTTCATTTGAAGCTTACATTTAATTCTTGAGAGGCGCATCTTAGCTTTTATGTTTCGCTGCTGATGTAGCCTGCTGACGGGAGGAATATAGGTAGGGTTATCTTAACACTAAGTCTTCAACGCTAATGCAGACTGCTGACCAGGAAAGGCAGGACTACGTTTATATTTAAAGTTTATGTTTAGTGCTTGAGATGCATATCCCACCTTTTAATTTCGTTACTGATGTAGCCTACTGACAAGGGCAGCATAGGATAGGATTATAAAAGTGTTTTATGTACATTTGGTACTTATTGGGTCTAGACCCTTGTTAGTCCCTCATGTCTAACGCCAATGCACCCTGCCAACCATTGGTGTTGTCATTCTGCAGTGCTTTGTGTCAGGGCGGACAGACACTGAGACAACGATTAAATGATTGATAACCTCAGCAGTGGTTCGGAAATCTGCTAATCTAGACAACAGAACGACCCCAAAGGTTCATTCACATACTACCTACACTATTGGCCTTCTTTACAATGCGTTCAACAACCCTACCCAGCGGTGCAAAACTATGGGTAATCTACAATACACTCCTTCCAGAATTGGTTGAATGCTAACTGTCTTCCCAAAGCTTCTGAACTTAGGATTCATTGACTTAGATGCGGCAAATGTGCTTGCTGGTGCCAATCAATTCCCTCCTGGCCTTCCTCCACAGTCTCACGAACGACGAGACTTGGTTATGATTGCAGCATTGGTATACCATCCGGATATAGGACTCATTTTATTTGATAGCGGCTCATGCGAGGATGTGATTACAAGGTGGGGTGAAAAGGCGATGGAGTGTAGCCCGAGAATCTGGGACAAGTCTGTACACGGTCTGCCCGAGGCGATCAAAGCCACCGGGGCTGGGGAAATAACGGACGTCAAAGCAATAGTACTAACCCTAAGTCATCTGCATTGCGACCATGCTGGAGGTCTAGAGCACTTCTTCAATTCCGGCCAGTATAGAATGCGCTTTCCCTCATCGTCCAATCCGGTAAGAAAATCGAGGTTAATCTGGTTTCCAATACAGACGTCGAGGTTTGGTGTCATGAGGAGCTGAAACATGCTTTCTGGAGTTGTGCAACCGGATTGGAGCAGGGCACTTATGTTAAAGACTACATCGTTGTTGATCGGCTGAAGTGGAAGACTTTCCTGTCGCAGACGTTCGAGATATACCCAGGTATTACTTTACATCACTGCCCTGGCCACACTGTAGGTTCAATCGCGATGGAGATAGACCTACAGCAGACGGGTTCCGTTGTCATTACGGGTGATGCATTTCATGTGAAGGAGAACTGGGAGCAGGGAATCCATCCAGGCACACTGACAAGGGATTTCAACCAGTGGCACCGGAGCCGGAACTATCTTCGCAGCCTCGTACAAAGAAAGCAAGCTAAGGTGATATTGGGTCACGATCCGTTATATTTCTATGGCATGAAGGTTAGCCCAGAATACATGGATTAGTTGCAACTGGTCGTTTCCAAAAAGAGGAAAAAGAAAGTGGTGATAGTTTCTGCACACACCTAGGAAAGAAACAAGTTGATCACCTAGGAGATTCTTGTTCTCAGAATTTACGTGCAAAATCCGTCCATTTAGAAATTTGCAACAAAAGAGTATTGTGAACATGGGGCGTGAGACAGCTTTAGAAAGCAAGCTATTCAAAGCTATTTACCATTCGTAATCCTCTCAGCTGGCCTCGCTGATTGCGTAGACAGCGCTAGGAGCACAAACCATTACACATTTCCACCGGCGCTACGGAACTGGTTATGAGGGGTAAGGTTATGCTGCCACTATCTTCGGGCTTTGGTGTTGGTGTCAATGGTGTTCACACATTTGATGATCACATCTTCTTTACTAGCCTCGATCAGGGAGTCTTCGCAAAGTTTCCTTTTAACCAACAAGGCTCCGCTTCTGGCCCTGTCGAGATCATTGCAGGAACATTTCTTTTAGGGATGACTTTGCTATCTACCTATCAGGTCAACACGACTACCTTGCAACGAATGGTCTCGACTAAATTAATAAGATTAACATCCGACTAAAACCAGAGCGCGTTATAGCTTCGTCATACTTTTTAAACGCCGCCTCTGCTTGCCTCTTTGACGATAGCGAATTATCGAAGCCCGGATTGTTTGGGAGCGCTTGCCGTGGCAAACGTAACTGTTGGCCACCTTGCAAGGGTTGACATGCCAATCCAAACTCAGCATCCCAAGGTCTGAAATATGCACTGGAGTCAAGGGATAACATTAATTGGAGGCTTATACTAGCGATAGACAAGTACAAGTATATTACGAATATAGTGCGACCGATGTCGTCTTAGTATAGATACACAAAACATTCTCTCTCTCTTACTGTAATCTTAAATGCCGTTATCTGGCATCGAAGTTGACGTCGCTTTTATTTACTACGTTAACCCACTTATAATATTCCTTTCAAGCCCCCGAAGACTTTCCGCAACCGATATCTCCTAAGCCCTGTCGAGTGATTGCGCAAGCGTCTTGTGTGATATATTAACCTCTGTCGAATCTCCAAAATATCTGTTTGTCGAAATTTAACCCTTAAGTCCCCACCCCCTTATTCCGGTCACCTTGTAATTTTACTACTACCTGCAAATAATATTTAATAACTTTATAACGCTTTAATTTCTATATAATCTTTTGTAATATTAGAATCTTTTGCTAAATCTGAATTAATAAATATAATTTCTGAATCTTTAGTTGTAATTTAAGCTTTTTAAATAACCTAAATATCTGTAAACTTAGAATTTAAATTAATTTATACTTTCTTTTTTTTTCAGTAGTTTTAATTAATTTAATTTAGCTTTTAATTATTTTATCTTTAATTCTGCTTAACTTAAAAGTAAAATCCTTTTAATTAAAAGCTTTAATAGCTTTTTTAAAAAGTAATCGGCTCGTTAAAAGATTATTATATAAGAATTCTAATAAAATATTAAGTTATAATCTGAATTCTTTACTAACTTTTTATTACGGTAAGGAGGTCACGGGACAAGGAGAGGGCGGCACATACGCGGCATGCGACACGGCATGCGACTTAGTAGTTCTAATCGGGACTAGGCGGATTCTTTATTTTCTTTTATATATAAAAACGGAAACTAAAGCTAGTTACGAAGCTCTTCTTTCCTTGTCTCTTCTACTAGTTCCTTAGCGTACTTTTAGGTTCAAATATTAGTTATTACTCTCTTGCTACTGGCGAAGTGTCTTTCGCATTAACCTGAAGTCAGCCGTAATACTTTTAGTGTAAACTATATAATTAACGATTTTTTTATTTCTTTAATACTCTGAAAGTCCTTAGAATACTAACTTCCAGCTCTTAATTATTATTCTTTAATAATAATTAGCTTATAAATAGTTTCAATATATAGATCAGCTATAAACTAATAGCTGTTCAGTTAGCTTTAATATTTATACTTATTAAACTCTCTTGCCGTGTTTTATAATAATATAACAAGAAGTTACACTTATTAATTAAAATAAAATCAGTTGAAAATACTAATAATTCAAATATTTCCGGTAAAATACTTTAAAAAGAAAGAAAACATATGAATTCAAAAGTTATAAGACGTATGATATATATACAAGTAAAAATAATACAAATATATTATATTCTAAGTACTTTTATATAAATTCCATAGTTTTATAACTTTTATAACTATTTAAAAATAATAATCGGGATTTTTAATTACGTAATTACGTCTGAAGAATAAAGACCTTTTCTAGTTATTATAACGCAGTAATATTATCTATCTACTTATTCTCTGTTATTATAAACTGTTACGACTTGACTTCGTTAATATCTACTGGAAATTATTATTATTAAACCGATTTTCCTTTATATATTATAAGGAAAATTGTTTTCCTGCTTATTACAGAAATGATTTAATTAACGAGGTTCAATTCCGAGAACTAAGCTGTTTCCGTTAAATAAAACGTTGATTTGTATAATTATTAACTGGGTTATTAATTCCGAACCTTTTTATAATTCCTGTTTTATTTATATTCTATCGATTTTCAAAAGAATTACTTTAATTACTAGAATCTTCAGTTTATAAAACTAAAGCTTAATAATATCGGTAATTATATTATTAATACGTACAGGATTAATAAAACACTACTTTTTAATATTAAAAATAAGATTCCGCTTAAAAAACCGCTGTATTTATCGTTTTCCGAGTAGTGTTAAGTCCTTTTAAAATATATAAAATCGGTTTTTAAAAAGCTATAATTACGTATAAATTATACTAAACTTTAATATCTCTTAAGTTAAAATCCAGTTTATAAAACGCTTTTCTAATACCGAAAGTAGCCTTTATAAGTAACTAGCAGCTTATTAATAAGCGTTTATATTACGAGATCGGTTTTAAAAAGTAAATTATAATATACCTTACTTTTTTATAACACGTCGGACAGCCTATTGTGAGGGAGACCCGCAGACACCGCTTCTTTGTGATAACAGTTTAAGCAATATGTCCTCCAGATGTGCATGGCCAGCTTTTATAAATTCTACAATTATTGACTTCTACATGACTACATCCTCCAAATAGGCTTGTTCATCTTTCCTTGGCGAATCAAAACATTCTGTCGACTATAAAACGCCATAAGCCCAAACACTCCCAAAGAAGCCACAATCAAAAGCGCAGCGTTCGTCCAATGGCCCGTCGGATATCCCTTTTTCTTCTCGTTAGCTTTATATATCCACACCCCGACAATCTGACCAGGAGCACCAAACGAGACATTGAGCGCAATCGCCAACCCCGCCGCTGCTGTTGTATGCAGGTTTGCAGACAGCCACCCTAGTAGTGGCGGAATGCATGCAAATGACCCTGTACATGCTATAATTAAGCAACCATATCGCGCAGTGTACGCTGTTGCGGGTAGGAGAGCTGAGGCGATGAAACCGATGGCGCCGACGATCATGAATACCACGGAGTGAAGTGCTCGTGTCCCGTAACGATCGGAGGATAAGGCGACAATAATCGTGGCTATATATGCAGCTGCGTATGGTGGAACTAAATTTAATTAGACATTCATTGTCACTACATCTGGAAGGGGTCGACTTACCACTCATAAGTTGGGCTTGAACAGAAGTATACCCAAGCCCGCTGGTGATACTTGGAGTGAAAAGACTCAAGCTCGAGAATGGCACCGCCTTGCAGAAATAGATGATATAATGAGCATACAGACGCCAATCCGTCAGAGTCGCTTTTGCGTCCGCCCACGTCATGTTCTTCGTACCGCCGTGTGACCCGTTTAGAAGGAGACGGGCAGCCGCAAGTTCTTTCTCCTCGACGGAAAGCCACTTCGCAGTCTCGGGATAATCTGGAAGAAAAAACCAGACAAGGACCGAGGATAGAACTGAGGGGACCCCTTCGAGAATGAATAGCCATCTAGTTGTGTTAGCCTAAGTTCTGAAACCAGAAGAGCGATGCGTACCTCCACGCTTCGAGTCCAGCGGTCTTGTTCATATGAGAAACGGCATAGGCAATTGCACCACCAAAAGCGCCTGCAAGCGTGGCCGATGCCAGGATGACAGCAACTCTCAATGATCTCTCGTTGGCTCGATACCAAAATGTCAAATAGTATACCAACCCCGGGAACAGACCGGCTTCGAAAATACCCAAAAGCAGCCTTGTGACAGTAATACCAGCATAGTTCTGCACGCCTCCCATTCCCATGGTGACTGAGCCCCAGCAGAACATCAGAAAGGCAATCCATCTAGAAGGCGACATCTTTTTGAGGAAGTAGTTGGATGGGATTTCGAAAATGGTGTATGCTACAAGGAATATCATCAGGGCTACGGAGTATTCCGTCTCCGTCATTTTGAGTGTTTGCAAGAGATTGTTCTTGTCTTCTGTGTTCATGATCTTGGCGTTCCCTGTGCCGGGTCAGTCATCTAGCAAGCTGAAGGCTATTAGCAGATAGAGCTTACCGATGTTAGACCGATCCAGATAGCAGAGGAGATAGGTGAAAGCCCCGATGGGTAGAATTCGAACATCATATCGTAATCGCAGCTTCTTGTTGGCTTCAGTGTCCTCGTGAAATTCATCTACCTCGTACGCTCGGCCCGCCTCGAGTTGATCGGGCTTTAAATTTTTCAATGAGTCTTGGTTTCAGATGATGTTGGACTATTTGTTCAGAACTTACATCCCTCTCTTTAACAAGGTTTGGCTCTGCGACAATGTCTGTTGTTGATTGCTCAAGGTGATCCCCTTCCGCACCCGTCTTCAGCTCACTAAGACTAGGACTAGGCATTCTGTCGTACTATTATTGGTGGCTCGGAAAAGCTTCGATGGATGATGATGCGAGACGAAACCATTTGAGGGGAAATCTGGGGTTCTTTTATAAACCCCATAACTAACAACTCTTCCCCACAAGTTGGAGAGTGGGTAGTACTACGGCAATTCATGTGGGCGCCAAGCACAGATGCTTCGGTTGCCAAGCACCGAAGAATACAAGCGTCGTTCGTTACTCAAACAGCCATTAGCATCGCTTATGGGCAAGTCGAAAGGTTGGCATCGGCGCCGACGACCGATGACCGACGAACTAGACATCAAAGACTGAGGGATTTTGGCAGTGCAGAGCGATCTAAGATCTTCCTGGCAAACACGCGAGGCGAGACGATCGGTGGTCAAAATCTTTCTGAACTATTCTCGTGAGTTGGAGTTCTAGATTGCATGTATCCCTCGACCTCTCGAACCAAGCTTTACATTCCATCTGAATAGTCTTCAATTCTTTCCCAGCCCTCAGAATGCCTTCAAGACGAAACATCAGAATTGGAAATGTGTCCGGAGCGTGAGTGCATCACCTATCTGTTTTGCATTGCTGTGGTTCCACGAAATCTTGCTCTCTCGCATTTCGTGTGATTGAGCGAATCATAGCATATCGGCTAGCCGGCGATATAGTAAACTTCAAGCAATTGATCGAGGTGAAGAGCAACTCTTAAGCTTACTGACAATTTATCAGGACGGGAGATCATTGGGAGGCCATGCAGCGCATGGTGGAGAAAGGCAATGTAGATATCATAACAGGAGACTGGCTCTCCGAAATGAATATTGCTTGGAATGCCATCACAAAAGCCAGCGACCCCTCTCTTGGCTACGAAGCTGGATTTCTAGATCAGCTATCACGTTGTATCGACTCTGTGGTTACAAAAAGGCTGAAAGTCATCACAAATGCTGGTGCTCTCAACACCAATGCTCTAACGCTCAGAGTTGAAGAGCTATGTCGGCAACGTGGGCACGACCAAGTTGTTGTGGCGCAAGTTGTTGGTGACAACATCACAGAAATGCTGATGAACAGAAAGGAAAATGCTAAGCTGGACCTACGACATTTGGATCACGAGAATTCTCGTCTGGACCACTGGCAGATGAGTGAGGAGGTGCATTGTGGGGTTGCCTACATTGGTGCTTGGGGCATTGTGGAGGCGCTGAAAGCTGGTGCGGATATTGTCGTATGTGGACGAGTCACAGACGCAAGTCCAGTGATTGGAGCAGCTGCTTGGTGGTACGATTGGCAACTCGATTCATTTGACGAACTAGCTGGGGCACTCGTTGCTGGACGTGAGAGAATAGTATCCCACATCATTGGGCTTCTGGCTAACACTTTGGTAGATCTCATAGAATGCGGTCCCTATGCTACAGGAGGAAACTTCTCTGGTTTCAAAGAGTTTCTTCCTCAACTCGTAGATCTGGGATTTGGTATTGCGGAAATACAGCCTGATGGGACGTCATTCATCACTAAGCCAGAGGAGAGCAATGGGGTTGTCAATAAGTTCAACATCACTTCCCAGTTGCTGTACGAACTTCAGGGAGAGTTATATCTGAACCCAGATGTGGTTGCCGATCTGTCGAAAATCAAGATTGAGGATACTGCGACCCCAAATATGGTGTACGTTTCAGGGATGGTCGGCCTTCCACCGCCTTCGACCACGAAGGCTATCATCGCGGCCAAAGCAGGATATCAGGCAGAAACTACATTCTACATCAACGGTCTTAATGTTTATGAAAAAGCAGAGATGATGAAGAATCAATTAGAGTGTATGTTCAAGTCATCCAATTTCAGTAAACTGTCTATTGAACTCTACGGCACACCAGCTTCGAACCCACGATCACAGCAAGCTGGTACCATGTTTTTGCGGATCTTCGCGCAAGCACGAAGGAAGGAGGATATCGATGCACCAAAATTTAGAGATATTGTATATGCATTGCGCATGCAGAGCTACCCAGGTTCTTGTCCCGTCGAACTTATTCTATTGTGCTAGATCTAATCCAGTGGCAGGATACCACATGAACCTCGACTTTCGAACAATGGACCCAAAGCCCTTCATGGAGATGTTCGCAGCCGTGATACCGCTCCAGGCTCTCAACCATGAAGTTGTGGTTGCGCAGATGAGAATTCCAATACCTGTTCCAGCCAAGACAGCGATCTACCCTGTTATTCGAAACTCCTACGAGGCAACAGATCCTCGTGATATCTCCTCCTTTGGACCCACAGAGCTGATACCTCTTGGCAGTATCGTACATGCTCGATCTGGTGATAAAGCAGACAACTCGAATGTCGGGTTCTTTGTCCGTAACGCTGATGAGTATCCATGGCTTCAGAGCCTTTTGACGGTGGAGAAGTTGAAAGAGCTTTTTGGCGATGATTGGTCGAAGGGAAACACCTCGAGACGGGTTGAGCGATGCGAGTTTCCGTTCTTGCTTGCGGTTCACTTGTAAGTTTCGTTATGTTATACCATTGCTGCAACGCAACTGACCATATCTAGCCGCATACTTGACTTCCTGGATGGTGGCATAGCGAGCAGCTCTAGGGTCGATGGGCTGGGCAAGGGGATTGGCGAATTTCTCAGGAGTAGAACTGTAGAAGTTCCAGTGAAATTTCTCAAGCGGGGAAGAATATAACGAATTCCAGATGTCTGGCTTTCTGTTGGCAATCATACCAGTCCGTTATATCATAGACCTGTACAAATATATAGGTAATAGAAGAGATTGGAATAGGTTATCTGAGAATGGTAATCTGATATCTCATTGATAGTTGGGCGTAGCATATGGATCTGGTATTCCCTGCATCACCGTGCCATCAAGATTATCTATGTACCAAAGCCATTCCTGGGACAACTGCATGATTGGCTCATTCTGTAAGTCGTCGAAATAACTTCGAAAATCTGAACCCATCATTGAGTGATCTATGCTAGAGGAAAAACTAGACGTCATTGGTTCCCTAGCAGTGTTATCGCCAACTAGCTCGGATGCGGAAAGATAGTGGTTGTCATCTATTGTACCAGTCATTGACGACCTTGTCACGAGCCCAGGAGAAGATAGTCTTAGCGATGCGGGTGGTGTGCACTGTAACTTGATGGCCTCTCCAAGGACGGCATCACTGAGTCTGTCAAAAACCTCGTGGCATTGTCGTATGGCATTCCAACGCTCCGAGATTGCCACCAGTACTTGAGAACAAGCTCTCGTATCGTTGATGATATCTGTGATTGATGGGTCAGAATCCAGTTGCGATCCGGGTTGTGCGCTTCGCCGTCCTTTAAAGTGACGAGAAATAGCATACACATACGAAAGCCCAGCCATGAATACAGCGTGGAGCGTGATCCACGAATAATTAATCTTTCGGGACCGGTGCAGATAAGCATACAGAGTAATTGCCTTTTTGGAGGATGAATAGATCTTCTGCAGGGATGTTGCGTCGCGACTGCTGTCAGCGAGCATAGGTGATGGCCGGAAAAGAAAGAGCATGGCATTGGCATATAAGACCTCGTACCACTCGTTTGATTGGAAGCTCGACCGATCTTGAGACATCGCGGACTCAAGGTTCATATCTAAAAGTTTCAAGTCCTTCGTCTTCCCCCGCCAGATGTCAAGGTCTGCCAGAAGCTTGTCCCTTGTTTCAAGGATTTTGCGTTTGTCGTGCTCTGGCGGCTTCAAACCATGGAGAGACTTTATCAATCTTCCACATAGTATGCGGTACTGCGTAATATGGACGAATATTGCAGTTCGATTGACTGATGGCTCTCCTGCCCTTCCATTGACCGGGAAATGGAAAACGTGGTCGTATTCTTGCGAAGGAAGCTCTACGTCAATATCGTCAAGGTTCATGGCAAATGGCCTGCCAAGTGTAATTCCGACAATCCTGTGCCTTTTGTTAGCATTCTAATACCAGAGCGTATCCGAACATAGGATCACTTAATGCCACACAGAATTACAGACACGCTCCTATTGAAAGCTTTGACTAGGACAGGAGAAGTGGAAGGAGATGGATTGTTCACACCTGTCCATTGCGAAAAGAGACCAGAAACACCGCCTTCTTGTCTCTCGCTCCTTCAACAGCATCAGATACTCCGGAGTTCCCTCGGACTGGCGCTTCAGTGTGTATGTCGACTCGCGGTGTAACCCAAGCTCGTAAGCTATGCGAACAGCGATGCCTACCAAGTGCCACATACTCGCGGAGGTATCCTTCATTGAGCTACCAGTTCGGTACTGGCACAACAGTAATATCGCCTGGAGGCATTTTACATCGCCGGCTTGGAAGATTTTGGTGATATGTGACATAGCCCGCAAATGATGGGTCTCGGCGTTTGGGAGCATTTGCCAGTCGAATTTATAGACGTTTGCAGTCGCGATAGCGAGGACCAGATCGAACACAAATGACTCGTAGGCATTTTCTTGGTAGAACGATGAATTGCTATACATGCACTCCACGATGGATAGTAGAGTATCTGGCGTTAAGAATGGATAACAAAGATGATCATGAGCAAGGTAGCTAGAGACAAGCTTTCTCGCCAGCTCCTGCGGTGGCAGTGCTTCCCTGAAAGCGCTAGCATTGTTTAGTATAGCCCTGTCCAAATCTTCTGGGCTGTCTTCGTTTGGTGCATGGCGACGACCAGGGCTCGAGATTTCAACACTAGCTTTCACAAGGTCTGCGAATAAAAGGCCGCTCGCTGATCCGAGATAGTAACGCTCACCAGCAGCGGTTGACGCAAGGAACTTCACCTCATTTGTTACGTCTTCAGCAGCCACAGTTGTGCCTACTGCTGACGACTAGATGTGGTGTTACCAGTTAGCTGGCCAATCCGAAGTTGGTGATGTGACTTCAAGAATGAAGATTACCTGATCAGCACCGGACTCCGGAGTCAGTGCTGGTCTAACGAAGCCATCACTGGGTGTGGGCATGGGATGGAGAGTCTTCGCCTTTGCCAGCTCGCTCGCAAGCGCCTTGTTTTTGGCTTCAGATTGATGCAGACGTTTCTCGAGCGCCTCAATGTACGCTTGTCGAATCGCCGGTTCCCTGGTCCGTTCGGTATACACGCACTGGACTTGAGCCTTCTGGCAATACGCACATGGCTGTCGCCTGTCACATTTTGACTTGCGTCGATAACATGAGTCGCAAGCCTGCATGCTCGCGGGGGCCAGGAAGGCGGGTGAGGACCGCCGAGATGGTAAGGCTATAGGAGCTATAGGAGCTAAGAGGACGGTGAGGATCACCGAGATAATAAGAAGCCTGTAGGAGAGGAGAGGGGCCTCCGACTGATGAGAGAGGTGCCGCCGACTTATACTTCGTGTACACCCTGTAGGGGGATGGCCAGGACAAGGGGCAAAAGTGGGAGCTTGCGAAGCCGGACATCTTTCGGCGCAGCGGGACCGACGACCGATCCACATAAACAATGCTGGGAAAACAAGGTTCCCCTCAAATTTGCTGACAATCCATCCTCTTCCTCTATCCCGGGAGTTTGGGCGGAACGGAAGAGGCGAGTCAGGATTAGGTGAATGCTCATTCATCGGCATGTCTCTGAGCGCTGTCTTATTTATATTCCTCTCTTTCCGTTCTTTGTCCATTGTTTAGTCGATGTTCAGCTTTCGAATGACTATCAAGATGCTCTCCCTCGTTGCTTGTTGGCTCTTCGGGTTGATCTTGAGTATTTCCGCCTCGATAATAAACCGAAATAATGCGTGTTCTGGATTCATTGAATCTCTTCCGCAGTCACCTTCCAATGTTCGAATTGTCTCCTCCACTTATGTCCCTGCTGGAGAGTTGGTGATAGAAAATACCACCATTAGCAATACCTTGTCTTTTTGTCAAATCTCTGGAAAGATTAAGTATGGTGGGGAGACCGACAGCGAATTCGTCCTGAACTTTCAGCTCTGGTTGCCCGATGTGGGAGATTATAATGGAAGATATCTATCTGTCGGTAAGATAGGGTAATGATAGCCTTCAACTACATACACACTAATTGTGTCGCAGGAAATGGCGGCTTTGGTGGCGGGCTAGATATAGCAGCAATGGTTCTCAATCTGAGCAAAGGATATGCTGTTGCTGCGTAAGTGACTCCTCATCTTGCCCCCCAAAATCAGTCTTCTCAACTCTGTCAAAAGGGGTGACTCCGGACATCAACCCGAAGATATAAACGCGCCCACTGGTCCAGGCAGATATGTTCCATTTTTCCACCATCATGACCAAGTCCTCGCGTGGATCCGCAATTCCATTGCGATGTTTACCCTGCAAGCGAAAGAACTCACCGGTAACTATTACAGCGAGAAGGCGAAATATAGTTACTATAGCGGATGCTCGACCGGCGGTGGTCAGGCCTACGCGCTAGCTCTTTATCATCCTGATCTTTTCGATGGCATATACGCTGGGTGCCCTGGGAATTCTTATTCAAACCTCATGGTGTCCTTCATTTTTAATCATATGAAAGCTTCCGTACGTCTTACCTTGTTGTTTCTCTCATTGTGGGCATGATTTCAGTGAGGGGGGAACTAATTTTGTGAAAATAAAATTAGGGAGGCGGGTTTTTGCCTCAAGAATCTCTGGATTTCATTACGGATTCAGTTCTAGCGGAATGCGATGAGCTTGATGGTGTTAGAGACGGTATTCTTGAGAACCCGCTTGCTTGTGATTTCAACATTACCACTCTCCAATGCCCTGTGGGTGTTTCTCACGTACAGAATAACCAAACTCTTTGCTTGACCACCGAGCAGGTCGCTACAGCCAGAGCTTTGTAAGTGCACCCTTCAAAATACCCTTTCTCTTTCACTTCCCAGAACAGTTCTCCTACGACACCGATCATAGGAGAAAGAAGAGTATTGCTTACGTCATCTTTGAAAAGCTACACTGGACCATTTGACAGCCGAAAATGGAATGGTACTCAAATATACCCTGGTTTCTCAGTAGGCTCAGAGAGCCAATGGCTATCAGAAGAAACGACTCTGTCGAATCTCTACGCCGTCCCGCTTCTACAGAACCTCGTCTATGATGATCTCACTTGGGACGTGAGCACTTTCGACTACGGATCTGACCTCGATCTCATTAACGAAAAGGCATCTGCTTTCATTAATCACATGTCACCTGACTTATCTTCATTCCGTAACTCTGGTGGAAAATTCCTTACCACTCAAGGTGAGTGATGACTATGCCCTACTCCAAGCCACTACAAAAAATCCATTCAGCTGATATAATGCTAAGGATGGGCGGACCCTTTGAATCCTGCCATCTTACCAATTCATCATCTGAACGAGATCGAGACCTTTTTCAACGAGGATAGTTCGGATTGGTACAGACTGTTTATGATTCCTGGTGGTGGGCATTGCGGAGCGGTTCCTGATAAGAACAGCAATGTCCCCGCCACATATGCTTCGCTGGAAGCTCTCACTGCTTGGGTGGAGACCGGCGAGGCACCCTCGTATATTGTCTCTTCTAAACCGCCGAATGGGGAAACGAGAACGAGGAAACTTTGTCCTTGGCCACAGATCGCAAAGTATTCGGGAGGGGGTGTGGACGATTATACAAGTTTTCAGTGTGCGAGGCAGTGAAAGTAACCGAGTGCCCACATTCGAGTTAATGGCGCCGAAACACTTTTAACAAATGTAAGGTCAAGAGAGTCTCATATGACAAGAAAGTTAATGCGAGAGCTTGCAATTTGAGAACTTTATAAAATACGATCAAGCTTTTGTGTCGTATGAAGGGTGCCCTTATATATAAAGGAGTTTCATCAAGACTTCGTCGCCTTGTAAGGAGAGTCGATTTTCGCTAGGGCTTCTCTTATTACACTTTGAAACGCGATTTAATGTCTTCCGTAATAGCAGAAATGGTCGTCGATAATATACTTTACTCTTTTATAATACGTCGTACGGATTTGCTGTTTTCAATTACACGAAAAGCTAAAATAACATTATTTTATATATATTTTAATATTATAATATTTTTAATTAATATTTCAAAAATTAAGAAAATCGATAAGAAAATACGACAATTATTAATTATTAAACGTAAGTAAGTAAAAAAAAAGCGGTATACTAAGCGAAGTGACTGGAATAAGGGGGTGACTGGAATAGTGGGGTGGGGACTTAAAGCAAGAATAGGAAAGACAATCACAATCTTCAGGAAAAATATCCATCTTAACAGCGTGTAATAGAAGCCTGATTTTGCCTTATATATTTGCGAAAAAGGGACTTATAGCTAAAATTTGAGTTAACCGCAAGCAAACCAGAACTGGCGAACTCTAGAAACAGCTCTCTACCACACCTCGATTGCTACAGTAAACTCCAAGAAACATAACTGATGTGCTATATTGCCCTTATTTAAGGAGAGCGTGGGAAAGATATAAATTGTCGCCAAGGACTACACCATCAAAAGACACGACGAATCCTGCGTTCTAGTAATACCACCACTGCTGCAAGCATGAAGGTCTCCCAAGATTATCCATTTGAAGTACAGTGTCATCGGTGTGACCGCAGACAACTACCGCAGATGGCCTCCCATACCAAATGGGCTGACCCGTCTGAGAATTCGTTCCGTATTTCGAGTTGGGATTGTAGTGAGAGTCCTGATTGACCGTGTTCAGCCAGGACCACACAAAGCCTCCCCCAACAGCGAGCTTTTGCGCAAAGGGCAACGTCACACCGTCGCTGGTCCATTTCTCACTGCGAAAGCCAACCACTGCATGCAGTCCATTGAATACATGCCACCATGGGTCATACGCCAGGTGGAAATTCGCTGCTGAATAGTCGGCGGATGTGGACACCGTGTCGCAGGTACTGATGATCCAGTATGCGAGGCTTCCTCCAGCGCCTGGCCCGAATCCAGAGCTAGGAATGCTGTCCAAGGTTACCGCACCGGAGCTAGGATCCAAGCTGTCGGTATAGAATGTGTGTTCGCTGCCATGACCCCTGGTGAGAGCGACGTTGACACTGTTGACAAACTGTTCTTTGTTCGACACATACTCAAACGTCTTGCCCCAGTAGTCTTGAGATCTGGAGAATGCAGCGAGCTTGGACTTTGCAAGTGCATTATAAAAGTAGTGAACGTCGTCTTCGTATATTTGTGAATTGCCATCATTCTTCATTGGATACAGGCCGACTTTGACGGACCTCTGGCGCTTGGAAGGTTCTGCGCCAGTTGGTATGCTGTTATTGTTTGGTGAGCTCGTCAATGTCAGATCCGACGCGATGGTAATATTTGGTACCAGTTCGGGGGGTTGCAGGGCAGCAGCAATGTATCCCACGATGTTCTCGGGTGTCGCTCCGTCCTGGACTGGTACTACGGCAGTCCATCGAAGGGCAGGCTGGATGAAAGCATTCCCTGAGTCGTAGTAGCAGAGATCGACATGGCCGACCGTGGCGTTGGTCACATTCGCGGCAGTGAGCTGATGCAGGATCGAATCATGCACACTCGATAGTGAAACTGGGTTGAAGGAAGACTCCTTGTGTTGTCTTGCGGGCCGCCATCGATGAGAAACAGCTTTCACCTTGCCATCAGCCCCAAAGCTGAAGAATGCCTTTGTTCCTGGCCCGCAAATCGGAGCCTCGCCGTCTTTATAGACAATGGTGCGGTTGATCCAGATATCAGTCAGGTAATTGCCGGGTGTCGTAACCGTCCCGCTCTGATTCTTGTTCCCTGCAAGGGTGGCGCCTTTCAGAGCTTGAATTCTTGTGTCATCTAGGGGAAATATGCGCTTGTCCTTGAGGTACTTTTCCATTTGATCAAGAGGAATATCCTTTGCCGATGGGTAAAGAGCCTCGACATGTGGAAAGATGGATGTCTCGCCGGTTCCTTTGTCGGTGAACACGGCGAGCCTACCGTCTTTGTGATAAGAGCATCCGTTTTCGTCGCATTTTGGCTCGCACAAGTTACCTGCACCGTTGACAATTTCGCCTACGACTCTGGCAGGGAGATTTTGTTTTGGGCCTAGTGCAAAGATAGGAAGAGCAGAGCTCAAAGATGGAATGGTAAAGTCGGGGAAGTTGATTTCTCCCAAAGCGGGGAGGGCAAAGGCGAAACCTATTGCGGCGGCGGTGATTGTTGACTTCATTGTTCAAGGGAAATAGTTTTCAAAAGAAAGAGGATGTGGAAAGGGAGTGGTGCACACTGAGCACGAACCTGAGGGGCAAGACTTTGTTTTTTTGAGTACAGGAGACACAGGAGACATGAGTGGGATTTTAGGTTGTACCTACTCTCCTGATGCCATTTTCCTTGAGACATGGAGCTGTATCGTTTGTTCCCTCCAGGCAGATTTTCCGCACATCTCCGAACACCTACAGATCGTTTGATTCCCAAATATAGATCGGACGCTTCAGCCTTACCCCAAATCTTCAGCGTTACGGCAACGAGGTTGAAGGATTTCAATTGGGGCGCAGGGCACTCGGATCTATAGGCTGCGCATTTAGGTTTGGATAGTCTACTGCAGCCACACCGGCCAATGAAACGATTCTCCCGTAACCTGGATTCAGCTAAACGCCACAGTTGTTGTTGCAATAAGGTATTAGTGTTCAAATTGAGACATCAAGCAATATTTCACAGAAATCTTCCTTCACAACGCGAAAATTCATTGGATCTTGGAAGAGGAAACGGCTGATGATGGAGAGAGCCGAGACAGTCTTGAAAGATGCTGATAGTCAGGGATAGAACTGAGTAGCCGGCGGACATGGACACCATGTCGCAGGTGCTGATGATCCAGTATGCCAAGCTATTGATGGTATTCCTTGCGACTACTGTCGCTTAGGTTTTCATGAAGACGTCCTAGGCTCTAAGGCACGGGAGATTAAGAAAGAGGAGCAGGAGCAGGGGGAGAAAGACGGATATGAGCTGGTCCAGGAGAAGCTCGCTCAAGAGGGGATGGCTCATGAGGTGCTGATGGAAAGTGTGCACCTCCTAAGTCGGCACTGCAAGCTACTGTGAGGGTACGCAGGAGCAAGAAGAGAATGAAATAAAGACAGAGCGGTACTTTTTGATTTGTTCTGCCCTACACTTGAAATTAGCCAAACTCCATAGTAGGTTGAAATACTGACTTAGTCTGCAAAGACAGATTTCGTTTTAGCTCAACGATTAAGAGATAAAAGTCCGGCTAAAAGAAGTTATCGATTTTGTCGTGTAAAAGCAAAAGTTAAAAAAAAGAAAAAGGGAAGTGATGGCGGGGTATTAATTAATTTCGCGATTAGTAGAAGGTCGTGTCACGGGCGGTCCTGGGAGCCAGTTCGGTCCTGGGAGTTAAATAACTCTCAGGAGCAAGGCTCTCAGAAGTTAAACGGCTCTTAAGAATTAAAAATATTATAACTTTTATTTATAATACAATTATTTTATTAGTATTAGAACAGTAAGAACTAGCGACTAAAGCTATATAATATATTAGCCGGCTAAACTAAGCTTATAAACTCGCGCGCCTCGTTAAGATTATTTAATAAATTTAGTATAAAAAATTAAGATTTAATATAAACGGAATAATTTCTTCAGTAATAAAGCTTCGTGCTCAAATTCAAATAGTGTAACGACACCATTACTTGGTACGTTGAAGTTGGACTTTATACTTAGAATACAAAAACTACAGAACTACAATACAGGAGGTGGGAGCTTATATAGGGGGCTCGGAGTCGATGCGGACTAGTATCGTACCCCTATTCCCTAGCGAGCCAGTCAGGACTACCATATGCCACTATACCATGGAACTATCGTTACAAATAGCAGTTTAATTACTACCTATAACGTCTTAGTTTCAATTAAGAACCGAATATCTTGTGACTTTACTTTATAGCTAATACTAACCGACGAGCCTGTACATTAAATACAGTTTGCTAATGCTATTTATTAAAGTTTTCTTTATGAAAAGCTTATTCCGTAATAACTGCTTATAAAAGAATTCAAAAAGGAGATATTTATTATCTTTCCAGATAAGTTAAAAAAAAGTTATAAACAATATAACACTTGCTTTAAAAAGATAATAGTTACGTATAACTACGGTTTTATATATTAACACGATGTATAAAAATAATAAGAGTTTTTTAAATTTTGTAATTACAGAAGAAAAAAAATAAGAAGTGAAGAGCTTTACATATAAAAAGAGAAGCCTGACCGGGTTGTCAGAAATGAGGCTCCCTTGGTGGCACCAGACCGTCACAGCGACTGTATAATATACCAAGGTCGCGGGAGATTGTTCTCTTAGCCATTCGCGAAGGAAGGAGAGTTGCTGGTTGCCACCTTGATTACGTACGTTTCGTGACATTTTAGAACCGGGATTGACAAATTGCGCTAGTGAGCGCTAGCCACAGGGATATAAAAGGTGCCAGGCTCGCTGCGCAACCTCCACCTCTAGTTTTCGTCGCTATGGATGTCTCTGGTTATGCAGCAAAGCGGGAGGCTTATAATGCACTCTCAGCCTACCAGATCGCCTAGTTCTTCAACGAGCATGGACTTGCGAGGGACGAAATCGATCATTTTGCGGCCAACCTTCTCGGCAGTCCTGTCTCTGCCACACTAGTGCAAGGTGCGACTAGCTATACTATATCTGGAGACGAGGCGGCTCAGGTCGTCCAGTTTCGACGCTCCTAATTACTTATGAGAGAAATCGAGGTTGTAAGGCAACTTTATGGAGATTTTGTCCCTGAATATAAGTCCCAAGGCATGTTTGGGCTAATCTACGTGTACGTGGCAAATCTTGCTCCCGGACTAGCTTTCTGTCGAGTCAGGAATTAATTCTTTTCCCCTGCCCTACAATAGAGCAACGTCTGCAGCAAACCGTACAAGACTTTGCAAAGTCTGATACCACATCTATGATTATTTATGTTGTATATCTGGTTGACGAAAGACTCGTATAGATTCTTTGCTTCGGCGTGGATTAACAAACCTGCCTATATGCTAGAGCCGCCTCCTGGCTTACTTGGCGAGTATTCCAAGATCTTAGATGAAGTCTCTCCAGACCTGCCTGCCCAACTTCAAGTAAAGCTAGACGATATTTACTAAGAGCTTCCACGGCTCTTCCGATCCTGCTATCTTATGGTTCTCTAATATAATAATCTCTTAGAAAACAATATTCATGTAGATGAGGCCACTGGCTATATCACAGGCAAGTGTCCATGCGGAATTTTCCTTTTTCTCTTACTCTGTAGTGTTCCTTGGAGTGATATCTAGGGAGATAAAGACTAATTGTCTTGTTATAGGTATCGTCGATTGGGCCGACGCTAAGATTGCCCCTTTCGGCGTGTCTCTCGCGAATATGGAGGTCGTTCTTAGTATCTAGACCAGAACTATTTGGCACTTTTACCCTAACTATTATAGCCTTCGGGAATTATTTTAGAAAACTTTCTACCGGGTGACTGGCTATATCTCGAAAGATGATCGGCGTTCAATCGAAGTTGCAAGGCTGTTTGGATTCTTCCGAGAGCATAGCCGTGAGGAAAAAGAACATGCAATCGCATACCTTTCCGCCTTATATCTGCTTTAAATAAGGTACTTGTTATTAGTATAACTCTAAAAGGATTTTGCTTGATCGGATACAGCCTTCGGGGAAAGCCCTACATGCTTAAATATAAATATAGAGCACATGTATTTCTCTGATTGCTATTTAGGTTTAATAATAGTAATGTGAGGAAAAGCTAGCTAGAGTACTCTGTAAAGACTCTTTAGGGAAAGAGTAGACAACACAATCTGCATAAACTGCAGTAAATGAAAAAAGCAGCACGTTTAAACGTGACTGTGACAAGTAGCACTGTTGAATCTTATCACCTCCTGAGTAGAGATTTAACCGGAGCTAGACGTCACGATCGCGGCCTAACTGCTCTTGATAATTTATTAAACGAGGATACGTTGAATAATAGTTGGGTTCGTACTAAGCTTTCATAATTATGTAGGAGAGGGGTATGTAGACAAGTTCTAGGGCTGAGAGATTTATACTAGAGAGAGCAGTTTGTATTAAGATCTCTTTATATAGTGGAACTACTACTTATTTTGCGGCATTAGTTTATAACTATCTTTTGTTATTATAATTAAAGGCTTAAATGTCTTTAAAGCTTCAAGTGTCTTTATATTTCATTCCTGCTGATTCTTCCCTTCTTATAAATATACCTTTTTCTTATTATTTATTGTTTTTCCTGACAAACCCTGCAAGGTATTCACCTGCGCTATAAGCTTTTTATTTTCTATTATTATCTAGTCAGTTTTTGAATAAATTTTTAATAAGAAATTAGGGGTTTCCTGTCTATTTCTTTTTCGTAGTTTTAACGCCAGAACGCTTCTGTCTAATAACGCTTATTAATTATTATATTTAATACTTGCCTAAGCACAGCTATTTATATAATTCTTTTTCTGCAAGCGGTTACTTTTCTTTCGTTTAGATTTATAAGTATTCTTTCTCTATTTATTTAAACCCCAGTAAATAGTATTAGCAGACCTATGCGCTGTACTATTAGTATTTAAGTACTTGTTTATACTGCTAGACTTACTTATTATGATTAAAGAGCTAGTTGTTTATATCTAGACCAAAGTACTTAACATATTAATATTACTATTATTATTCTGCGGATTTTAAGAGAAAAAGGCTAGGCCAGATTGTAAAAAGTTGAAATATACCTTCTTATTAGTGAAACGACGCGAAGCCGATTTTAAAAGCTATTATATTATAAAATCTATATAAACCGCAATATTTCTTATTATTTTTTATAAGTTATATTCTATAGCTACTTCCTAATACTCTTAATGTATTTAACTGCAAAATTATGTTCTTAACTTCATATTCTGCTAGTATTGTTATACGGCTAAATGCTAAGCCTATTTGTCAGATATTTTAAGAGATATACTTAACGCTGATAATACGTTCTGCCAGCTGCAATCGGCATTTTGTGAAAGCGGATAGTTCACTAGGGGCCGGACTGAAAATTTTAGTAAACTCACAAAATTATAATTAACTTAATTCAAAATACTAACATTTTGTCTCGTTACGGAGTGCGTCTCTCGACCTAAGGACCGACGTTATATAAGAAGTTCTTAAAATTAGATTAAAGAGCAACGCTGACTAAAGTACTAGTATTGCATATGATTCTAATGTCCTCTTTTCTCCCCTGTTTTCTTTTCTTCCCTTATTCTTCTTTTTTCTACACTCGCCCTCTCTTCTCTTCTTATACCTCTCCCTTATTTTTATTCCTATCTTTATCCCTATTTCCTCTCCCACTCTCCCACCCTTCTCTCCACTTACTTACTTAAGTACCTTATTTAGGAATAATATTAAATGTATAATTTGCAATAACGCTCTTAACCCCCGCCCTAAACTAATTTACTTCTCCCTGTCTCGTGCTAGCGAAGTATTTATTACTTGTAGTTGTACTAGACATGAACTAGATTATTACTTTATTTATATAACCAGTTATGTCTCAGAACTTTAAGATACAGTTTTAATTGCTATTAGTGTTGTATTTATATAAGTAGTTAGGATAGGTTTTTTTACGTTAGGGGTTTGTTTAGGGGATAGAAAGAGATAGGGAAAGGGAAAAAAAGGAAGGAAGGAGGACGAATACTTTAGTTCCCCAGCTAGCGAAATTGATATTATAGTATTAACTTAACGTAATTAATACTATATAAATATTAGTATTCATTTATTAATTACTTATTTATTATTTATTATTTAAAACCCTTCTTCTCTTAACTAAACCTCAGCTAGAGCGCCCTAAATCTTCTAAACTTTATCTTAAACTAAGATTTAAAGACTTACTACCTAGTTCTCTAACAGTAGAACTATTATAAGGATATATATTATAGTTCGGTATTACGAAAGGAACACTAGTGCGAGCCTCGAGTTGTTTTCTAGCTTCTACTAGTGCGGCAGGCGAGGCTGTAGAGAGAGCAGCTAGGAAAGCGGCGATAAAAGTGAGTTTGAATAATTATATTTATGTTAAATTACTTGAGTTTAGATAAGAGGAGATAAAATATTTATTATTTTAAAAAACAAAGAATTTTGTTTGTTAGCTTGTAGTTAAGCTTATGAATAAAAAGTTGAATAGAGAGTAAAAAGTAAGTGTAGTAAAACTTAATCGATATAATTAAAGCTGTTAAAAGAAAATCTTTTCTTAAAACTTTTTCTTTTTTATATATATCTTTTACCCTAACTTAACATATCTCGAATTCAAAATCCAGTCTTATTTGCTCGATTCTGTAGAAATATGAAATAAAGCAAGCTAACATACGAGCCGCTCGCTACGCTCGTAACAAGTCGAACAGCTCAGGCGTTTGTTTAATAACGGCTAGCTCAATTCTCCGAAAATATAGAATAAGTAAATTAATATACGAGTAGCTTGTAACGAGTTGATCTGACTTTATTAATAAAGTATGTACTTATATAAGATTTATCAGATGGTCTAATAGCGTGCAAATTATATAAGATCGCTACGGAGGTTGGTACCTCCGATTGAAGCGACCAACTATCTTGTTGGAGAAGGGCCCTATATTTATAATAGCGTATGGTCACGTAACGTCTCGCAAATTAGGAACAGATTTAAAGCGCTTGGAGGGCAGCGTCTCTCTAACTAACATAGAGAATCTGTAGGGAGGATTGAATAAGCAAAGCAGTTGCTCTCGCTAGGACATTAAGTAAGACGCAGGTTCTGGGGTACCTGGAAGGAGAATATATTATATATGTAAGCTTGCCGAGTGGCCAATTGGAGAATAAAGATCTGTTTGGGGTTATAATTATTTCCGAGGTAGGTACGTGCGAATATAAGAAGAGCGGCCGACGAGTAGATATTATGTTTTAGCCGTATTACTCAGCTAGAGGGCTGAGATTCTTGGCGAAACCTTTACTAAGGAGGAGGGATTGTGTAAGAATGTTTTATTAGATAGAGATAGAGTAATGTTCGCTTGGAGGTGTCTGGGGTAAGAAAACGAACTTTTTGTTTAAATAGTAGAGTTGGTTTTGATGTTCTGTTTAAGATGCAAGGAAGTAAATATACGGCCGTATGATATGTTAGACTGAATCTGTGGCAAGACGTCTAATTTCTAAATAATTCTAAGCATGACAGTAGGTTTTGGAACTCTTCATAGAACAGAGACTTTCTTATTTGCTTCATAGCAGGTTCCTGGTAGTCCTATTCCTTTTCATCATCTTTTGACTGCTAACTTTTTGTACAGTAAGGTGCAATACTATTTCCTAGCGCAAAGACGAGAGCAGAGTAATATAATTGCAAGAGCGTTTGTTCAGTGGCTGATCTATTATAGAAAACAAATCGCTTTGTATTACAAATAAATGCAAGAAAGTTAAGCACTGCAATAGCTGGGTTACGCTTATAACTGACTTGAAGCAAGCAAGGCTTGTTGAGATAATTGTTACAAAATTCCGGGATCGTCACATCGAGACCACACAAATCCCGAGCTATGGTACGGCATCGCTTCCTCGACTCGTTGTGTTTGATATCTTCGTAACACGACTAATATAGATTGACACAATAGCCATAGTGACAGCGACAAGAGCCTTCCATAAGGAGAAAAGGCACTGCCAAGGAAATTATCAAACTCCAGTCCGTTATGGGAGCTGACTGAAACTACGTTGTTACTCGGACCCAAGTTATAGAATGATTGAACATTAAGAATGTTAACTTCATATCAGTCAGCATTCACTAAGGAAGTGAGGAATTGACTTACCCAGCGGGTTTGATCTAACTGGTTGGCAACAGAATAATCGAAATGAATCGCCATTAGGTCTTGAGAACCCCAGGCAAGAGGAACCAAGATACAAGTACTTGTATGCTTCGAACTCACGCCATATTTTGACAAAAACTGCGCTTACCGGGTATAGAATCGATCCTTGCTTATTTTCGACTTTCAGTCCTCAGTTTTGATTTGTGTGGGAGTCGTCCTCGAAAGTATTAGAGAATATACTGGGGTATGCCGAATTTCCCATGATGGCTCTCGGTTTTCAGTTCTTGCACCGGAGCGGCGGGTCGAATGGCTTGCTGGAGATTGTACATTGGCTTGCCGCCGGGTCTCGAATTAATCCCGGTTTGCGAAATATATAAGAGGGGATAAGGCAAGATGAAGAGGCCCTGGTTCTTCTACGGCACTTGCGAACGACTCTGGCACTACAGCTCGTGTTGTTGCCATCGCGGAGGTTTGACTGATCGAGGGTTTTGTAACGGTCAGAATATCAGTGATGGGTTCGATTGGCTGGCACTGTTCAATCTCCCTCCATCTGACTTGCCATAATAGAGCAGTGTGACGCGGATTCTGAAGGTTAAATAGCTTATCAGCATCTTGTGAGCTAAGTATCTAACGCCGAAGGGGGAACTTACTACAGACTCCAGATCGTGGAAGATTTTGGGTTTCACAGTTAATCCCCGCTTTTGAGCCTTCCCAATCCAGTCTCCTAACACTTTATTCTCGTCAGGGCTATACACAACACGGTGTTGAGGTGGAGGCGAATTTCCAACTAATCCACGCCGTCCCGTTGGGTTACTAAGGTTGTCGCGAATGTTGCTTTCATCATCAATCGAGATCTCAAGGTAGGCAGTATTATTGAGCTTCTTCGACTGCACCATTGTTTAAGTATGTACTGTCTGTTTAGTTAGCGGTTCAGTTGTGTGGAGTTTTGGTATTCTAATAAGAACTATCTTGCATATGAAAAGGGAAGTTGGGGTTGCGGTCCCCGTTTGCAAGCCCCGCAGATCCATTCGCCAAGGAATGAATCTTGGATGTCCAGGTGGAAACAAGAGCAGGGTATCCCTATCTCACGGAGTTACAGTAGATTCAATCGAAGCTGCTTCTCGCTTCGCTTTAGTTTACAAAACCCGAATCGAGAAAGTTAATATTAATAATCAAGAATCTATAGATAATTACATTTTCGAGTTAAGTACCTGTTTCTATTCCTGCATTAAAAAAAGCCTTTCTCTTTTTAATCCTTCCTTCCCTTGAATCTTAACGCCTTCCAATTCCCCCCCTTGAATCAAATGGAAACCAGTAAAGAGGGAATTTCCAAGACAACCTGAGCCCTTGAAGGCATCAAGGGCCTCTTGGCATTCTTCCCCGAGCTGTTTATTTAAGGCTGCTTTGCTAAGAAAGCTTACATAAATTTGCTTTCAGAACTGAAAGTTTCTATATAGTTTAAAGCATTCGCCTTTATTCGGGAACTCCGCATACAGTATAATAACATCCCTAGCTACGCGAGGGATACGAAGTACATACGAAAAAAGCACTAAGTACCTGAATTGCAGTTCAGAGAGGTGAGGTTGTCTTGCTGCCTTAGAGGCCAGGCCGTAAGAAAAGGTGGGTCTGACAGGGATTAATCGAAGATCTAAAAGCCAATGAGATGATTTGCTTAGCTAATGTATTTGCAGATCTTCGCTTCCGGGGACAAGGATCTTGTAGCAAAGCCGGAGAGGGAAGGCTCACAATACCTTTCACATACAATATCAAACATCTCAACGCTTGAACACCACAATGCTATCCCCTACACAAAGTTCATAAAAAGCTCGCCCTACACCTATAATAATTTATTCTACGCAAATTTATACTTTTAAATTCATAATCGCATCTAGGTTTCCACAAGTCCCTTTGCCCCTCCTTCTCCTCCCATCTTCGAGCCTCCTAATGTTAAACTATCCTCAGTTGCGTCTCCGCCCTTTACACCTCCTTGGTCCGATGTTTCAACATCTTTCTCTTCTAATGCTTTGTATTACAAATTTTCCAGCTCCGCATCCAATCGACGGAAGAGATCTTCACCATCTTAGTCCCAAGCATCTTGATCAACGCCGTCTCAGACGTTGTCCCAAAGCTTCAACGTTGCACCGCGCACCTTCTGTATCTGATTACTAAACCTTTATTACTAATTTATATGCCTTGCGACCAAGGAGTCGATACAAATAACGGCCGATAATAGTGTACGTGCCGCGCTATTTGGTTAGAAATTGGTCTCGGTTCTGCTCCTCCCGCAAATGCATCAGGTAGATAACCAGGTTCTTGAGTTTTTCGACATCTCCACGGCTTAAACTGATACTTGAGAAATCACACTAATTAATGAAAAGGACATTATTGTCTGCCGCTGCCGCGGCAGCCACAGCCAGCATCTCAGTGGGTGTCGAGATCGGAATACTTGTTGATGGGGCGGGAACAATGGTAGCTATGATAGGTGGTCAGCGATGGGGAAGAACACCAGTTGAAAGGATGGTCTACTACCAGCGTACCATTCTCAATTCTTTGATGGGCCTAATATCAGCTCCTCCGCTAACGGGACAGCTGTAATTCGGATTCTCCGATGTTGCTTTAGTTGTGATTTGGCTTGCGAGGACGCTTCGGGCGAGGCGAGACTGATTAATTATAGTAATATGGATTTTGAAGAATTGACTTGGAAAAGAACGATTGCGAAGTGTATTTTATATTCTGGGTCTTAAAGCGAATAGTAAAAGATAATCATATATTAGTCCTTAGCAGCAGCTACAACTACGCATTTCCATAAATACAAACATAATCTTAGTCTGGCGATGTGTCTTTTTTAATTGTATTTATTATTCTTACAAGTCTCGCTCTTCACAAAGAACTGTTTTGCTAAAGCCAGATTAGGCAGCCATTTGCCAGGAATTTCTATGTTATCTCTAACTGTTCTCTTAGTCGATTTCACGGAGTTTTTTTTATCATTATAGGAAGGTAAAAGAGCATTCAACACTACAGTAGCGTGAAGAAAAGGTGTTTTATCAAAACTTCAAGCGAACTCCAACTTAGTCTTATCTTCTAATTCCCAGTCTTGTCTCGCAACAGCATTCACTTAATGGTCGATATCGCAGGTGGTAAGATCTTTGGGTTAGATCTTGCAACCCTGGAGCCTGGGCGCCGCGTTAGGTACTCAGAGCATGATGTAGAGACTTTCAAGAAATTCATCCTCACAAATTGTCGATTCCAACGGTTCTTAAAGTACTATAAGGTCACCACCTCCGCCTTGCGAAACTAGAAAGTCGACTTAGGGCCACTTCGACAAATGTTAGGATGTTCGGACCTCGACTGCAAAATCTCTCAGAGGCGCTCTTGTTTTACCGATACTTGATAAAAAGGTTCGATCGGCCCCCTGCCTCCGAAACCTTGTAAGTTCTTGCTTTGTCTGCTAATCTCACATCCTAATCGTTGCAGCCAAGAATCTTCCCCTTAGTCTAGAGCTTCGGAAGATAAGGGGGAATCCGAATCCAATGATGACTCTTCAGAGGAAGATGAGGATATAAGCAGCCAGCCTGCGGAAGCTAATCTTGCGTTTACAGGGTTAAGTGCAATGTTAAAAGGAAAGTTGGCTTTGCGAGCGGCGAGAATAAAGAGGCCGAAATTCAATATTTGATAGCGAAGAGAGAGCGCAAATTGGAGCTTCATGTGTACTTGAAGGGATTAAGGCTAGAGTTAGATATCATGGGTCAAAATAAATAAACAGCGTAGAGAGTATCTTGAGACTTTGCGGGGTGGGCGATCACGGGTGAGGATTTGTGCGCAAATAGTTTCGCAGATGAGGATATTTGCAATGATCTGAGTGAAATCTAACTTTAGAAATTTGACCTTTTCAAGTCTACTTATTATTTTAGTTATAAGCTCATAACCTTTTTAAGAAAAGTTTGTATTAGTAAATTCTTTATGCTCTTGATATGGTTTGCAGCACAACCTGAAAGAGTGGAGAGAGTAAACATTACTTACGTGAGGGTCTTGCTTGAAGACGAGGGGTTGTAGAACGTGTTTCGTTAGGAATCAAATCTATTTCCTATTGCTCCTAAATCTTTTAAATCTTTCCCCTTCTTCCGCATTTCGAAAAAAAAAAAAATCTAGACAGTAGGTCGATTTAAGCATAGTTCTACCACGTTTTGGTCTGAGTAATCCGTCAAAGCCTGTAAGTACTATAAGTTTAATCTGCTCGTCTGGTGCCTCAAATGGTTATTTCCCAGTGGATTATGAGCCAGGATCTACTCAAGCTAAAGTCAAACAATATGTTCAAGTAAGACTCTAATGAAGATGGGTCTTTAAGTTATTTACGACTTCGGAATCCTTCTACAGTCTCATCGCAGATCTCCCGTTGAACACTCTTACTACAACCCTATTAACCTCTAAGGTGTTTCATTTGCCACTAGAGCTGGTGCAAAATCTAGGCTTCACGGGCCTAGAGCAAACCCCGCCCTAGTTGGATGTAAACCAAGCCGCCTCTGTTGTCAATATTATTACCGAGGAAGTGATTCGGAAGATTGTCGCAACTTATAACTAATAAGCACACTTCTTAAGGCAAGAAGGCCCTTTCGCTTCTATTCCAAAGTTTCGAACGTTTTTTCATAGCATTTCCCTTCATTTATTATTAAATTCCTTAGCTGCTGCACCGTAAGCTTCTGCTTCGATTTCATTATTGAATTTCTTGCTGACTAATATCTGACGGCAGCTCAGTAACGTTCCACCCCCCTATTTGGCTATACCTTTTACACCAAAACTTACTACTTTTAATAATTAATAAGTCTTGAACTTATTAATAAAATAAGCTAAAACTCGGAATTTGTATTATTTATTACTTAAATTATCTTATGTTCAAATCTTATAAGATTTGTATTACGTAATATTATAAAATAAGTATTTGAAGTCTTAGAAATTTTTCGCTAACAAATTTAGTGTAAAATCGATTTTTATAAATCTTTTAATAACTTTTACAATTATTAGTCAATTAACTTAAAACTTTTAATAAAGTTATATTATAACTATATTCTTGAAAATCTAGAGTTTAAAGGTATTTCTATTAATAGTAATTAAATAATTAAGTAAATAATCGATCCTCATATAAAATATTTGTATAAGAGAAATTATTTACTTAATTAAAACTTACTTACAAATACAATCATCTTAAAACTTTCTAAATCTTAAGAAAGGTATATAAACTTAAAGTTATAAAAATCTTATATAATTATAGTTATTATTTAAAAAGTTATTATTAAGTGATTTTTAACGTTTTTTGTATGTAAAAACATCAATTTAAAATTACGTAATAATTTATAATACAAATTGTAATTAGATTTGTAAATTTAGTGATTAAAGTCTAATAAATACAAATATGAAATTTTTATTTAATATTATTAATTATTTGTGTTGTTATTACTACCTCAAAATCGCGTTTTTTGGTGTAAAAGACGGGCCAAATGGGGGGGGGGTGGGACGTTACTAACAGAATTATCTAATAGCTGAAAATCTTAAATCAGTAGTCTTATCGGTTATAATCGCCCTTTTTTAAAGTATTTATATTCGCTTAATTATAAATTAATTTTAGTCACTTTTGTATAGTGTTTTTTAACTTTTAAATCTAAGATAATTGCCTAATTAGAACTAGCTTATATATTATATTTGAAGTAATATATATATTAATATTATATATTATTAATTTTATATGTTTTTATTAACGTTTTATAAAGATATTATCAAGTGAAAATCGCTGTTTTTGGTGTAAAAGGTGGTCTATGTAAAGTAGAGAATATTAGTGTGAATGATGATTTAATTAAGAGGGGATTTCTAGGTCTATATAACTACTTTAGCTTATCACGTGTGTATTCGCTTAAATAGCCTAATTAGGTAAATACAAGCTCAAACGAGCCTTTACCAAATGTAGTTGCTTCCGGCGGTTTAATGTAACGACGCAATATCACTGGTAGGCAAATAGTGATATTATAGGTCTGGTACGAAGGAAACAAGAAGGTAAGGAGCCCTCAGAGGGGGAGCGGCCCTATATATACACGAATCTGGTCCGAACCCTGTTCGGCAATATTCCGGCAGTACCTGAGTACCCCTATTTCTAGCACTTCCGTCACTTCAATATTACATTTAAGACGTAAAGCCTAGAGCTTCGTACAGCCGGTGTTTTAGTCTCGGAAAGCCGTATATCAGAAGCCTCGGATTCCGTGGCTGTAACCGGTGGAAGTAAGAGCTCTGCATTAGGCGTGTATAGCTCGTCTAAGCCCAGAGCTTCGTACAATCGGTGTTTTAGCCTAGAAAAGCCGTGTATCAAAAGCCTTGGATTCCGTGGCTGCTTTGAGCCTAAAGTGAGCTTAGAATAGGCTTTATTAAGCGAGGCGAAGCGAGGTAGTTGAGTTATAATCTTATAGTCCAAATGGGGGGGTGGTCCAAATGGTGGGGTGGGGACTTAAGGCGGCAGAATAAGAAGTCAGAGGGGTTAGTATGGTTGATGGGTTGAACTTAAAGTAATATACTTAAGGAGAGTGGGGAAAGAGGGCGCTTATTCATTATCGTGGTGATTTATTATACTATAATAAAGAGGTTAGGGCTTTGTAGTTTTTCTCTGGGGAGTTTTGAAACTACGAGCTCCTTTGGCGTAATGAAGACGATAAGCTTTACGAGGGTTCCCTTTTTTCCACTTGTGTCTATAACAGGAAATAACACGTACTTAATTACATCACTGACCCCCGAATAAAAACAGTCCCAGTAGATACAATACTTTGTTGCCCTGTGGAGGGAAATGGAACCTAATAACCACATGATAAGAGAAGTAATATAAAGTAAGAAGCGAGGAGGATTCTTAGATCAAGAAATTACAAATTTAGTAAACGTAAAGCTATTATATATTTAAAGAAACGGAAAAGTTAAAAGAAGAGAGAGAAAAAAAAATATATTAAATAGAATCTAAGAGTGCCTTCTTATTATTAAACTATTTCGACGTATTAATCTCTTTGATATAAAAGAATTTATTTGGTTAGGTAATAAAGAAATACCCGAGGGTCTTCCCTATCCCACTACCTTGTTGTTTTCTTTAATTTCCACTTCTTTAAGTAAGTACCTGTTATTTGAGAGAGTTACTATTAGTGCTTGCAATGGCAGGATCACAAAAGTGGGTTTGAGTCATGTACGAGCTTTACACGAATCTCATTTCATTATGTTATTCCAGCTCGATTGGCGCCAGCTTCTCTTACTAGAGGGTCCAGCTCGGATAATAGCCTCACCCCATGAATTAAGCTGGAGCCTAACTTGGGTGCCTCTTCTGCTGTTCCGAAACTCTTTCTTTGGAGGCGGAGTAGAACTTTTATAGGATGCTTAACTTGTCTGGTAACCCGAATATGCGTTGTGTCCAAGGGTTCTTCAGGTTGTGTAACACTAACGTGATCGCGAAGGTTGCTTGTGGAGGTGTTCGTATATCGCTAGTTACGCGAGTTATTTTTCGCGACGTTAGAGATTATTTCAGTCCTCAGTCGTGCCTTTATGATGGTACTCAAACTTGCATCAGCATGCATGGACGTGTAAGTGTTCTCCTGGTGGATTGTATCCAAGATCGCCAGCGTCAGGAATGAAGTGTGGTACGAATTCGACCGATTGAACTGTTCTAGGAACTACTGGTGGTACGATGCGCTGTCACTAAGCATTCGCCGGGCCTCGCGAAATGTTGGAAACTGCATAATGAAGTCGTTCAGAGCCGATTCTTGTACTCCATATCCCTTGTTGATGAGAATGTATAAGGCATGCACATAATCCTCGAAATTGCTTGATTAACAGCTTCGAAGTATGGCTATCTTCAAATTTTTGGAAGATTAGCGCTGTAGCAAGACCCATATTGTTCTTGAGTCTCTTTAGATGGGATCCTCCAGAAAGTTGAACGCCTTCGGTCGACTTTTAATCAAGCTGTACCTTGTTGTCTATCTGTGATATTCAAGTGTTACAGAGGTAGCAGGTTGCAAGACGTTCTTGCTTGCGCTGAATTTGACGCAATGTATGATCGATTTCTTTCTCCCTCAGCGCCGGCAAAACCCATTTCTCGATAGATTGAAAGCTCTGAAATGAGGATTTAGGCTAGCTTGGTCATTAGTATAACACACCCTGCCTCTTTCGGCAATATGAAATATGCTTCCATCTCAAATCTTAGGCATGCTCTGGCCTGAAATTTCATGCTTACAAAGGCATGAGACGAGATAGGTCTCTCCCACTGTGACGGCCACACAGTCGTGACGATACTAGAACGCAAGAAGCCCTTCTGAAGGCTACCGAGGAGATCAAGTACGGTCCCGAAAGTGAACGCGGCTACGAGTTAGCCCTACAACTTTCTGTGCCACCTATCACAATACGGCAAGCTTATCTGGTATATAATTATAACACGCCAAACAGTTTTCAATTGCTTAAAAGAAGTTGCACACGGAAAGTCCCAATCAGCTAACGAGCCGTATTGGGCGCCCTCACCAAACTTCCAAGATATAGCTCAGAGTCTCTAGTTGTGAGCGGGGGAGCAAAGTAGTGGAAATCTGCATCGACAATTTAACGTATGGTCAAGCTTCATTTGAGACCCGTGACTCTTTGTCGATAGCATTCAGTTCGAACCACCAAAGTCCCCAGTAATACCATACCCAATGCATGGCAAAACGAAACGAGTTAAACATACCAATCACGACAAAAGGCCTCTCCCTAGTTCAAACATTCTATCTCGAGAATCAAATACAAGAAAAGAAATGAAACTGCCTCGAATCTGGTGGTACAAATCGGTTCCGGTAGGTGTTCGCCAATTTTACCGCTTTGGAGTAGTAACTCGTAGGGCATATACCCCACTTCTTATATATCCTACGTAACGAAACTATCTTATTCTTTACTAAAACCTGTACTATAGGTCGCGCGCCGAAAACAAGCCGTCGAGAGACCTCTCCGAGTTATAAAACCGAAGTTTAAACTCGCTAAAAAAATAATTACTCGATTCTTTAAATTATAAAGCTTAAAGACTTATCTCGCTTTACTGTACGCTTAATTATCGACTGTTACGAAGTACGGGGTCGCGCCGCTTATAAAAACCTCTCTCGATATAATACTGCATCGAAAACTACTCCGCGAGATAATCGTGCTTTTATACAATACGTAAATAAAAACACGAGAGCGACTCTTTATATACTCGCAACTTTATTGAAATTGATAAAATAACTTAAGCGAAACCTCGTACGTAAAATCCTTAAGAACGTTAGTAAATCGAAGCGTCGACCTCAGAAGAAGCTTTTCTTAAAAGAAGAGTATAAATATTAATATCGCGTGTAATATAAAAAGAAAAAAATACTTAAACGAAATTATAATAAGGTATGCTGGTCTAATAAAGTTACTTTCCACGTTAATACTGACGGATCGGTATTTTACGTGACTCGTAGAGCCGGAGAAGAATACCTTAAAAAAAACTTAAAGCCTAGCTTTAAGTTAGAGAGGACAACTGTTAGTATTTGGTCTTGTTACTGCGGAGACGAATGTTACGAACCTGGGTTGTGCAACCCAACAGGTTCGTACAATATAAGCGGAGTGCGCAAGGCAATGGGTTTGCGTATACCCCGTGGATTGGACACACTAAGAAGTTTGCACAAATCAAGTGATTTGTACAAGCTAGGAACACCTCATTAGTCATTCATTATATAATTTAAGCAGCGGTGTTGAAACCACGGATTCCAGCGGCCGAGGGATCACGTGAAATGCTAGCCAGCTAGACCAGGCTTGCGGGCTCGCGCGCTCAGCAAGATCGTCTAGCATGGCCTACACTCGGAATTGAAGTTCTATATAACGAGTAGATAGTTTCCTAGATAGCAGAGCTTCGTGCTCAAACAATTATAGCAAGTTTATATCTAGTTTACCACTGCTTGTAACGTCTCAATTCTAATTAAGAACCAATTACCTTGTGACTTTACTTTATAGCTGATACCAACTAACGGAGCTTGTACGCCGCGTACCAGTCAGAACCTAGCAACGTTACAACGAAATAGGCCCGTTAGTAATTATTCCGAAAGGTAAGATTATAACAGCTGCTTAACGTCTCACTCCCCCCTTTGGCTCACTCCCGCCTTTGGTTCACCCCCCCCTTTGGCTCACCCTCGCCTTTGGACCACTCCCGCCTTTGGCCCACCCCTGCCCTTGGCCCACCTCGCTTAATTCTAATACTTCCTATTCAAGACTTAATAACTTTATTTTACTTTAACTTCTATATAAGATATTATAAAATCTAATTCTCTTTCTAATTCTGATTCTTTAGGTTTAATTTAGCGCTTTCTAGCTGCAATTTAAGCCTTTTTAATAGTACAGATTATTATAAACTTGGAATTTAAATTAATCTAAATTTTTTCTTTTTCTTTAGCCTTAAGTACTTTAATTTTTCTTTTAATTCTTTAATCTTTATATTTGCCTTTCTTAATTTATATTTCTTCTTATTAATCTCTTTTATAACTTTTTTAAAAAACAAACGTTATATCGGAAGTTAGTTATATAACCTACTAGCTAAAGTACGAATTTATAAATATAAATCTTTTCGCGCTTTTAAAGTTTATAACTTAATTAAAATATTAGAAATCTTTAAAAGTAATATTAGCGTATCTTAAGACTTTAAAAGCGTTAGATTTATTGATTTATTACTGTTTTCTAATAGCAAAGAGTTTATTAGTAGTTTAATTATAAATATCAATTATAAATCTATAAATCTCTACTTTAATTTAATATTAAAAGATATAATATTTTCTTAATATACTTTTTAGTAGCAAATAAGAAAGTTACGCTTACTAATTAATATAAAATTAATTAAAGAACTTAACTTTTACAACTCTTTTTAATAAGCACGCTTAAGTAAAAAGAAAACTATTAAATTAAAAGGTTATAAGACGTATAATATATATACAGGTAAAAATAAGAAATAGATATTATACTCGAGGCACTTTTAAAGGAATTTTATAGTCTCGTAGCTCTTATAGTTGTTTAAAATAAGAAGTCTTACTAAATAATCACGTGGTTATGTCTAAGGGATAAATATCTTTTCTAATTATTTTAAAGCCGTAGTATTAGTAATCTATTTATTTTTAATAATTGTAAAGTGCTAATTATTGAATATCTTTAATTAAGATAAAAACTATTATTATTATACTGACTTTCCTTTATAAATTGCTAGTAGTTATATTGAAGCTTTAGTTATAGAAATATATTTAATAATTATTATTTAAGCACGTGAACTTGGCTATTTTGCTTAAACCTTGCGTATTTCAATACTTCTTATAATATATTTATTTAAACTATAACTTTTTATAATACTGGCTTTGTTTATATTTTATTATTAATTAATTAAAATAGCTTTAATTACCGGAATATTTAGTTTTTAGAACTAAGGCTATATAACTTTAGATCAAGCGTAATTAATACGTATAGAATCAATATATATCTGCCTTTTAGTCTTAAGAATAAGATTACGAGCTAAAAATCGAGTTATTTAGTATTTTTTGAGTAGTTTATAATTCCTTTAAAGAGCTAGAAGCCTTTTTCTAAAAACCTAAATCTATACATATATAATTTTATAACTAAGAGCCTCTTAATTCAAAATCTAATTAATTAATTATTCTTTTATAATTATAAATAATCTTTGCAAGTAATTAATAGCTTTTTAATATAATTAAGTCGTAATATTATAGTAACAGAATATAAACTTCGAAATACTTTACTAAAGAAATACCTTTCGTATTAACTTATTATTTGCGATCTTCTTAAGTATATATATAATATTATATTTAATATATTAAAGCTTTATAATCAAAACAATTCATATTCTAAATTTCAGATAAATCGATTAAAGAATAAAGATATAATTAATTATTAAAGTTAAGAGGTATAAGTAGCGGTGAGTTAAGCGAGGTGGGCCAAAGGCGGGGGTAGGCCAAAGGGGGGGGGGGTAAGATGTTAATACTTAAAGACTGTAAAGAAGCACTTTTTGCCTTTTTATTAACGAATAAGACAAAAGTACGTCCCGGAGGTAATTATATAAGAAGATAACGCTTCGCGGTATAAGGTAAAGTTAGTCGCGAATTAGCTCGATAAGCAAAAAGTTAAAAGGCTTCGCTAGTTCTTGTAATCTCCTGATCTTTCGCTTATTAAGAATTTGTAAAAGCAAATTAAGGTTCTAATTAAGAAAAGGAGATATAAAATTAAAAATCAAGGTATAATAGAAAAAAGCGTTAGAAGAAGTCTAGCTTATAATTTCTAAGAAATCGCTTTTAAAGTTAAATACTTTTATATTAAAGCGCTTGACTTTATATTTAAAAAACAAAAGAAGATCGATTAAGTATTTAATAGCTTTAATTTAATATATTTGCCTTGATTATATCTGCTTTTGTTATAGAGTTATATATATTACAAGTGAGATACGCGCTAAACCAAAAGTGGCGAACACCTACCGGAACCGATTATACACTAAGAGACATTAATTACTCCCAGGAATCTACATGTAATTAGTTATGGAAGCGAGTCTTCTCATCAACTTTGTGCAGACCCTAAAATGTGTCAGCTAGACCGCCACGGATGCCAGAGGATTTCTGGGAGCAAGGTTTCGTGCTTCTCCTTCCTTAATTTTCCGTACGTTTCACGACTTAACTAGCGACACGAATCTCAGGCACCACATAGCGGCTAGGAAGAAAGAGAAAGTCTCATACAACACGCTACAGTTAGTAGAAAAGAGATAGTCTCACTAGCAACAGACAACGGAAGAACAGAGTCTTGATGATAGAGTGCGAGAAAGGTTGAGTTTAATACGGAAAGTTTTCTAGAAGGAGCGAAGTGTTATTTTGAAAGAGCTGCAGCACTGGAGAGGATAGAGAGAGTAGAAAATTGGGAAGGTGGGAAAGTAGAAGAGTGGAGAGGGGGGACTCTAGGAGGACGTGACCACGATGTGGTATTTCTATTGCGGATCTCCTCATCGCTATTATTACTTTGCGTATTGCCAAGATCGACTCGACTAGTGGTGGAACAAGCAGATTGAACTTATATTAAACTTGTTCAGTGGTCTATATCAGATCCGTGGAGTCATAGTAGACTCTCGCTCCTTTTTCTCTCGACTGAATATTACGAGAAAAAAATACAAGGTAATAAGTCGGAGCGAGAGAATATGGTCGATGATACTTTACCTCGCGAGTTCATCCGAAAAGAAGGCTGTGACTCATCCCCGAAACCCAGTCGAAAGCTCAGCCGCAATCAGCACCCACTATGGTAATCCTTTTAAGAGAGAGTTCCTATCAATCGACGGAGAATCTCAAAGTCCAAAGAACATTTAAAATGAGATTGAATGCAGATATATTCAACATCGTGGGCGAGCATCTCCATTGCCAAGACACGCTCGCCTCGCTGTGTCGGGTTTCAAAACCGCTAAACCGGATTTTCACCCGACTACTCTATCGCTCAATCCGTGTCGAAGATTGTAGCGCGCGTGTCCTAGCCAATATCGCAAATCTACACACAGAAACTCATCTCCGGTATTGCAAAGAGCTATACTTGGGAGCCAACGTCCATCCCGACAATGATGCCCATATCTATGCCATTGGGATACCAGAATCGCGCCGGTATGGCTCAGCCGACGATGAGAATGACTCGGACGAAGACTTAACGGTCTATTATAATGTCGAAACCGATATTCTGAAAAAGTGCATTCGCAAGATGCCAGAATTGGAAATCCTGACGTGTGAATTCCGTGCGCTGCCCCGCTCCTCACCGACTGACGACGAGTACAGAATAAAAAATCTCAATTATGATGTCCAAGCGCTCTTCCCGGACCCTGATTCCATTCTCAATTCTCTCGCTACAAGCGGTACGCTGCGAGAACTAACCCTCACCTCCCTTGACTCCTTTACGCGATGGCCTCTCCCGCCTTTCCACTCCCTGGAGAAACTCTCCTTGCAAGGAATCTCCGCCGTCTCCAACCCACTCATAGCAGGCATTCTGCTCTCGTCCTCCTCAACATTAACCTCCTTATCACTCTCTGGACCCAAAATGGACGCCCCCTATGAATCACAACTATGGACTCTCATCCAGTCTTATTCTAGAACGCGCAAATCCCATACTCCCCACGCGCCACTGCTCCGCCTCTCCTCCCTCGAACTCGGCGTCGGTTTCCTCCCCCAACAGAACTTCGATCTGGAGATTAGTGATTTCAGCTTGTTGACCGACATGTCTTCTTTGCGATACCTGTATATTGGGAATTACACGGGTCATGATGTCTACCCGGATACTTTTGAGGAGAGTACGGAGGATATTCCCTCGCTGTGCGGATTTACGAATCTCGTGCATCTGAAGGCTAATCTTCTCACCGAGCGTATATTGGCTTTCATAGAACATCTCCACACTCGGTCGTTTGTCCCGGGCGCTAATCCGGGACAGTTGGTCGAGCTGGAGATTCAGGACGCGCATTGGGCGGAACCAGGGGAGGAGGACGGGAAGGTCTTCAAGACGATGGGTGCGAGAAATGGTGAGCTGTTTAGGGAGTTTCCCGTTGGTGTCACGAGTACGAAGTGGAAGAGGCTGTCGATTTCGAATGTATTCCCGCCGTCGAATGACAAAGATCATGATGAGCTCCAGCTCCCAAGTCTAGTCAAGTGTGAGGACTTGGAATACCTGGCTTGTTGTCTAGAGGGGGGCCATTTAGAGAGGTTTAGGGCGGATGTCTTGCCTGGGATGGAGCACTTGCGGGTTCTGATGGTTAAGAAGGGACCGTTTAAGAATGGGATCGCTCGTCTTGAACCTGCAGGTGAAGATGCTCGCACTAAATTCGCGATGGCGGAATCGTTATTCAGGACCTCTTGGGACGCTTGGGAATCTCGGAGAAGAGAAGGGAGCAGATTAGAGGTTCTTGGTCTTGGCACCGAAGTTTATCGGTATATTCTCCCAGCTCCTTATGAGATGCTAGAGAAGGGAATACGGAAAGTTGTGGAGTTGAGTTTGGATGAGGCGAGGGAATATGGCGCCGTGAGAGAGGTATCGGAAGAGAAGGAGTGGTATAGGCTGTAGTGACCTACCTTAATTGAAAAAGAAACTTTCGCAAGACCTTTACGCAACGTTGGAGTATTTAGGGGTGCTATTTCAGGGGGATATGGACGCTGTTTTGACCCCCTTCGAATCCCAAGGAAAGTCATCATGTAGCGAGTATTACCCAGCGACCCGTCGATTAAACGTCGAAGCAATGCAGGTCCTTAACGTTAGCCCTCATCCTATTTTTTTGGTTTTTCGGATTCTCGACTTTGAAATACCTTTTTTGGATCTCATGTTAAGCTTCTCCGTTTATGAAGGAAAAGGAGGCTTTCTTTTTTTACTACTATTATGCACTTCATTGTCTTAAGTATACTTTTATATTTTGATTACTTACGCTTTCCTATATTTCTTATTTCTTAATAACTTTAATACTTCAACTACTATTTTTTTATCCTTAGTATTGTTTACTCTTTATAGCATGAGTATTATTTAAGACCACTGCTCTTAAATTAAAATAAGATCATAATATTTATAATCCCGAGGTCGTATGCACTAGTTGACTAATGATAATCAAATACTTTAGCGCAAGACCTTTGATGTCTGTGAAATTAGTCTATTAAGCGAGTAAGCAAACACGTGGTTTGACGATTCTTGAATTACTTGAGTTATAACTACTTAAGAGCTTTAGGCTTTATATATACACTGTAATAAGTGTAGTATACTAAGATCTTTTAAAGCTGATTATAAATCGGTTTGATTTATAATAGCTCTTAGAATCATTTAGAAGAAAAGATCATGTGATCGAAGAAGCGAATATTCTGGAAAGTAATAAGAGGTACTGATTATAAATCAATACGCTCTTTTAATAAGTGCCTTCGCTTATTTGCTGAATAAACTAGTTCTAAAACTGAGTTTATTTATATAATTTATATAACGCTTGCCTTAGAAAAAACGGTAGTTACGTGAATAACTAGCGTCGTATATATTAATATAAAATATATAATTAATAGCTTTTATTTTAATAACTTTAAGTAAACAGAACTTTTTATAAAGCTTTCTTAATAGATTTAAGCTTAGGAAAATAAAAAAGATAATTATAATTACTTAAACAGCGATAAGAAAATAAATTAACGCTTAAAAACAAGCTTTTTCAAGAAAAAAAAGTAATATAATAATTTAAAAGTCTTAAGCTAACGTATTTCCATTATCCCGATATATTTAATATTAATAGCTTTATATTTAATTTCCGATATACTCGGATAACGGAAAGAAGGCTAAGCAGAGCTTCTGCTTCTTTATATTTAAGTCTTTACGTTTTATACTTTTTTTACTTCGTAATTATTAATTCTAAGTTAGTGCTTAATATCTTTATATACTTTGTGTTAGTATATAAAGCGTTAGTTACACGTGATTGCCGTCTTTTTAAAGTAAGCGTCACAGCTTTATCCAGCTATCTTTAAGTAAAACAGGTCGCTAGCGTATTTTACTCTCTTCTTTACTTTATTATACCCTTCTTCTGTTTTCTCTTTTTTTATTATCTTATTACCTAGAAGTGTTATACGACGCACTACTTTCGTTATACTAAGTCGTGGAAGTAAGCGACTAGAAACAAGACTCTTGAAAATAGCGGAGGCGTAAGGTATCAGTAAGTAAAGCTGGGTGGTGTACGGTTTAAGCAAAGCCGCAGAATCTTAAGTTCCGAGGGTTTAAACTCAGTTTTAATTCAACGCAAGTTCACAATATCTCTTCATTTCTTATTGAAGAATATAAACGCTATATCTAATGAATACTTTGTATACTTGTCTGCAAAAGAAAGTGTTAAGTATTGACTTCAAATTGCGATTTGATAGTAGCTTTTGCTCGATTAACTCTTACCTTAGTTAAATCCTGTTCTGTTAACTAATCGAGCCAAGGCACCCCTTGGCTCTGTGATATACCTATGTATCGTCCATTTACCGCAAAAACAACGATTTTCACTTAATTATATCTTTATTAAATATTAATAAAAACTTATAAAATTAATAATATATAATATTTATATCTATATTACTTCAAATATAATATATAAGCTAGTTTCAATTAAGTAATTCTCTTAGATTTAGAATTTAAAAAACATTATACAAAAGTAATTAAAATTAATTTATAATTAAACTGTTAGTTCACAGACCCATACCTGGCAGGTCTTAGCTAGAATAAGAGTAATAGACCACTTCCGGGATCGATTTAGTACGGTTTCGTAAGGGTATATAGTCTGGGACCTCCTATTTCTTCTTAAAAATATATAGATTTTTTATTATATTTGAGAATTATATATATATATTAATATAGTACTCTTAATTCTTAGCTTATACTTGGTATTATACTAATATTAATTAGTAGTTAACGCGAATTACAGAATAGATAAGTTATAGTAAGAATCTCTTAAGATAAACATTAAGTGTTTAACTATACTGTAACGGTCTGGTATTTACTCGCTTGTAAACACAGAGGGCTGGGGTTAATCTCTGATAATCAAGAAGTAGGTGTATTACGTAGATAGTTTAAGACAGTTACTAGTATAGGTAAGAATACTATTTGAGTTAAGCACGAAGCTCTTATTTAATAGCAGATATGCCAGTCTTATATAAAACCTTTGTTTCCTTAGATCTTTCCCGGATCTCTAGGATCTTCTTGAGAATCTCAAGATTCCTAAGATTTATCACGTGACCCGGCCGCAGAAATCTGCTGCCAAATCGCCGTGTCTTATAATACTATTATATACTATGGCTAGGTGATATATAATTCGCGGGAGTCCTTGGGCTCCTGGGAGCCGCGCTCCTGGAACCCGCCTGGTTCCCAAGAGTACGCGCGCTCGCAGGACCTTCTCTCCTGGAGCCCCCTGGACGTCCAGGAGCGTTCGTGACATGGGCCTAGGGTTATAATACTAAGAGAACATCAGTCCTAGGGCATTCTTTCTAAGAGAACCTAGTAACTGGGATTTTATTGCTAATCACATATACGTATGATAGTTATTTTAAGTAAATAACTAGACAGCACTTTGGTTACGGAATTACGCGACCCAGGGTCACGTAATAAACAAACAAACCGCCAGCGGTTCAGCGATCCTCTTAAAACAAAGGCTTTATATAAGATTAGTACATCTACTATTAAATAATAGTTTTATACTTAATTTTAAATAGTATCTTTACTTATACTTAGTAACTGTCTTACCTCGTACGTAATACTCCTACTTCTCGATTATTAAAATCAAGCAGTCTTCTGTGTTTACCGAGTAAATACACTACCGTTACAATTATAAAACGACTTATTCTCGCTATAAAAGTGTTGATATATAAAGTCGTAATAGCCTTAGTCACTGATCAAATTCCTTATAATACATAAAAACCACAGTTGTCTTGCTACAGCCGAGATGTCCAATCACTTACAAAAGTCTTAAAACGTTATTTTTCATTTAATTAATATACTCTGACTTATTCTAAGCTAGTGTAAGATACTTTCGCCTTGGTGTTCAAGTCTAGATTTATAACTGCTCGCATGCGTTGTATTAAGCGTGGCTACACAAGCCTTCTCAAGCTTATTATATTATAGCGAGCAAAACCTAATAACTATATACTTAATAAGAGCAGTAGCTTGTAGGCATAAGAGTTTCCATATTATAAGAAATAACAGAATACGTAATTTAAGAGATATTATATATCTAAAGAGTACGAATCATTAAGAAAAAGGAAGTAAAGAAAATTTATTAAATAAAAAAATTAAGACAGTTATTATTATTTCTACTTGAAAGAATTTTAAGAATAAATCTAAGCAGAATGCATTCAAAGTCATGTGATTTTTAGGTACTGGCGGCAGGCCTCGTTATAATATTTCAAAATAGAAATGCAAAAGAGCAATAATTGTGATTATACGAGCTAAGTCATAATAGCAAGTAGATTGACTATATTAAGATTTGCTAAGAATTGCTTGAGTAAAGAAATAAGAAGAAGAGTAAGAGCAACAATTTGATTCGGCGTTAGTGAAGGTTCAGGATTGAGGGTCATAGTTCGCAGGCCATTAACGACCCCTCAAAGCTCCTCCACCACTTTCTCCGAGACCCTTCCATCGGCCTGGACGACGACCTTATCAACGTGCAGCGAAGCCTTAACCGGGTTCTTCTGAGCATAGATGTGCTCAAGCTCTTCCAGAGATCGTCCCTGAGACTCGACGCTGGAATTAAACCAAAGTTAGCATGCCGTTGCAATATAAAGCCAAGCCATTGCAAGGAGGGAACTTACCAGAAAATATACCAAAGGATACTCTCAATAACATCCCAGCCGACAAAGATCCAGACGTATTTGTAGCCAATGTTGCCAGTGGCGATCGGGGTACAGAAAGTGTTGATGAAGCCCATACAGCCCACAATAAAGCCAGAAGCTGCAAGACCCTTGGCACGCCTGTTGGTGTCGAGAGCCTCGGCGGGAATAACGCCTTGGAGTGGGGTGTATGTGAATCCGTAGGAAACCTGGAAGAGGAAGTAGAATGCTAGAGCGCCTTTTGCGAACGGCAAATTGGTGATTATCGAAGGTGAGACAGAATTGTCAACCTTCATGGCTGAGGTAAGACCAGCGTTGCAGGCAAGGACACAAGCACACACTAGGAGGTCTTGTGTTAGACAGGAGTCACGACTGACGGAGTATTGATACTTACCGAAGGTTCCGATCACAAGAACCTTGCGACGAGGCATTTTATCCGTCAACGACATGCCAGTTAAGCCGCCCATGGCTTGCAGAGCGGTGGCCAGGATGTTGTAACCGAGCTGTTCGGCGGTGGTGGTGATACCCATATTATTGAAGATAGCCGCATTGTAATAACCCAAACCATTACCCGAAAACTGTCCGAAAATGGAGATCATGAGTACTTGAGCCATTCTCCAGCGTCCATCGTGCGTGGAGAATAGAGGGCGATCTGCAAAACGAAGCGGGTCAGGTTAGTAATCCGGGTCTATACCACAGTCTTCGTGTCTTCCTCGACGTTGAAGGGATTTGAGCACTTACAGTCCCACCAAACTTTGTCAAGACCATCCTCCTTAATTCCTTCACGCATCTCCTCGATTTCAAGACGAACAAGGCGGGAGTTGGCGTCTCCATTGCCGTGATACTTGACAAGGAAAGCCAAAGCCTCCTCTTGGCGTCCGTTGGCCATGTAGTAACGAGGCGACTCGGGAATAAACCTAACTGCACAGATAACGAAGACGCAAGCAAAGCATTGCAAGATGAGAGGGATTCTCCACGACCAGTCGCTATTGATATTATTGGTTCCGAAAGTAATAAGAGCAGCCGGAATACTGCCGCCGAACCAGCCGTTGTTGTAAAATCCTGGCAGGAAGTGTTAATCAATCGGTATTCGGTGAAATTGAAGAAATTGAGGTAGGGGAGTTCTTACCAACACAACGACCGCGCCAATGGGGTGGGGCAATCTCGACAGCATAGGCGGGTGCGGCAACCGTCATCATCTGGATGCCAGCACCGAGGATGAATCGACCGACGACAAGCTGCGCCATTTTGTTTGACGATGCAGCAACTATAGAACCGAGAATGATGACCCAGGCTCCACAGAACATGCCGACTCTTCTGCCGTACCTGTCTGAAATGATGGCACCGACGGGTGAGGTAACGATAGAACCACTGTGAAGCCAGCGAATTAGTCTCTCTCGCTTTCTCTATTCTTGCAGGTGGATATGCCCCGAGAGAGTCTAGAACGGGTGGTGCTGAGGCTACTTACACATTATAGAGTGAGGAAATACCAGCAAGCCTGATACCAGTGAGAGAGGTACCGAAAGTCTTTTTAAAGTGAGCCATGGCGCTAATGGATCCAATGAGCGATCCTAGCATAAGTTAGTAAACATCCACTGCCCTAGGGCAACCAAGCGGCTGTGTAACTAACCATCATATCCGTTGGCACAGGCACAGGCAAATGCAACAAAAACCGCAACTAAGTGATATCGAGGTTAGTCACCGCGATCGATATCGTAACCTGCTTAGGAAAATGGGCTTACAGTAAAGATGGATTGATTCTTTGCTCCATGCGGCTATACGGGTCTCTTGGAGAGCTGCGAACAGTTCGGCCTGCAGTCATTGATCAGTTATGAAAAGTTAGTGTGAGGACAAGAGCGTTTGGTCTTACATTGTACACAGTTTTTGCTTGGGCTCCTTGATTCGCTGCTGTCTTACCAGAGCCTGCAGCGACAATGGTGTGGTGTGAAAGGTCAGGACCCGCCTCGCTGATTTCGGGGCTCTGTTCTTCCTTGGACATGATTGCTAAAAAGTCGGGTCTGCTAGAGATTGTATAAACCGGAGGGCGCCTGGATCTATCATCAGGAGAGACCGAGGTCCTCTACTTATACCTTCGAGGAATCATGGTCGAGAATATTATGAATTCACACCCTAAGTCGGGTTAACGACGCGCATGAAGCAGCAGATGTACCGGGCCGCCAAGCTTGAGGGGCAGGGAACCGAAACGATAAGCTTCTACTCAGGCTTCTACTCAAGCTTCACAAAGGGCGGGAAGTTTTTAACCGTCTCCGCATTTGGGTCATAGAAGCAAGCAAGGCGTCGCGAGACCAGATGGCTCGACCGCGTTGCTGATCCTCACGTATCGCGCCAGGACGCAGTCGTAAACGGGCTGTCCGCTGTCAGGCGTGGAGAGCCCGAAAAGGGACATACGAAGAAGCTTGAAGGTCTCGGGATTGGTATGTTGCTATTGGTCCCGTCTATCAGATGTGGCACACCACCCTGCTCGACCTGCTCGGGTGTTCTGAGGCTCACCCCATCCAAGTTCACCCAGCAGGTCCAACCATCAGCTGCTTAGTGTAATGCAGCTCGTGAAAGGAAGGTCGACTAAAGCAGAAAGGTCGACATCTCGGAGAATATACTAGGGCGTTTCTCCAGGTTACTTGGCCCTAGCACCAAGAGTCGGTTCTCCCTTAGCATCCAATTCGCCGTATATTTCCCAATACTCCACCGTCTAGCTCTGCGCCGCGAAGCAACAATGCGGCGAGGCTTCCAGTTCGTCAATCAGACGAGGAGAAAGCGAATGCAATCAAGGATGCACGGCCCTCCCTCCGAAGCTTGAATAGGGAGGGAACTCGATCTGACATGTAATGATTGGTGGATAAAACAAGCTTGTTCCAGTCTCGTCTAATTGAGGGGAAACGCTTTCCCCTCCCACTCCACTGAGGACTTTGTACGGAAGGGGATTTCAAGAAATAATCGCTGCCAGAAATCAGGTGAGAATCGCCGAACGATCTCAAGAAGTTGGAGGTAAACGTCAGCGAGAAGTCACTGATATGGAAACTGGACATAGTAGGGATGCTGGAGCTCGGTGTCTTAATAGCTACCAGTGCTTTGCAGAAGGAGCAGGTTAAGCAGGACAAGGAGCAGGATGAGGAATGGGTCCTTCTAAGCTGATAAGACCTGTTTCGATTTAGAGTAGTTGGAGTAGGAGTTAGGGCTGATACGGACCTCTCTGCTACGCTCATAGGAAGCATCGTTTTTTTCGTCTTTCTCTGCACGACTTGTCGACGCCTTTGTTTATATCGCCTTGTTTACGTTTGATGCTTTCTCTTCTTTTGAAACCGATGGCTGCAATATTGAGAAACTCAGTGCGATATATTCAAACGTGTAGATGCAAGGGGGGACAATGTGCCTCGTAGCGGCCCACTTGTTTCGCTATGTACCGAACTTTGCCGGGTGGTGAAAACAGAGGGGCCTGTACCTAATTCCTATCCAAATGCAGCGAGTTAGAAAATAATGTAAGTAACCCTGCCTAAGTTATTCTGGTGCCGACGATTGCATCTTGAATACTTTTTGCCAAGCGAAAGAAAGCTTGATCCTGGCTTCAAAATGCCATTCAAAAGTTGATATCTTTTAGTACTCTGATTAGGGTTAGGGTTTGAGGTTTGGGTTTGATTTAGCTCTAACTAGCTAACTTGCTACAGGTGCTTTTTACTCTCTCTCTAACTCTCGAAAAACAGGCATTAAATACAAAGAGTGAAGTACTATAAATACAGAAGGAGAACGCTATATTACAGAAGGAGAGGTACCCTAGGGTAGGTGTAGTGTAGTGTATACTGCAAGATAGGTGTAGTGTGTACCGTAGGGCCGGTGTAGTGTGTACTGCAGGGTAGGTGTAGTGTGTACTGCAAGGTAGGTGTAGTATGTACTACCTCTTATGTGGGGGCCCTTTTGCGGTCCAAAAGGGGGGCGCGGGCCTGGGAGCGGCCCGTGCCGCCCCCGCGCGCACGGACTTACAGTCAAAAAGGTTACATCCTAAAAGGCCTGGACCGCAGGTGCGGCTCCGTCCCCTCCTCCCGCTAGCCGCCTGCCTCGTAGCGTTAAATAGGACCTCTCCCCAGCCGACGCTGACGTGCTGAAAGGGAGCACACCACGGAGAGGGGCAGGAGGACGTCACAACCGACCGTCGTCGATCGAACCCGGCCCCTGTTAGCTCGTCAAGCAAGCTCTCTCCCAATCAGCCTCTTGGAGCTCCGGTACAGCTCGCTCGCTCGGTGTATAGAAGGAAGAGAAGAGAGAAGAGAGCCGGGATGAGAGAGGGAAGAGAGCCTATATATAGAGAGAGTCGTCGAAGCGAGGGCGGACGAGAAGGAGTCTGGCGAGGAGTCCGCGGGAGACGTCCGATCGACCTCCCTGCGCCGCGTACTGCACCTTTCCCCCCTTCCCCCCTTCGCAAGTGCTAAGGTCTCCATATATAGGAATAAGCAAGTTCACTTCATAATCTTCCAATCGATCCTATAGCTCAGCGGTAACTTAGAGCGCCTGGTACTATTCCGTGGAGGTCCCACCCAAGTTCAATCCTTAGTGAGATCTATGCCTCGGATAACAACAGCGAAAGTCTTCTCGGGGGGCCTTTACTGTTGTTATCCAAGACTCTTTTTCTTTCTTTCTTTCTTTCTTTCTTTTCTCTTCTCTTCTCCTTCCTCCTCCCTTCCAGGTTAATCCTCTCCTCCTTTCCCTTCTCCCAGGGAAAGCAGTAGGGAGGTGGTATATCCGAGTCTGGAATCCGTGTAGGGTTCTGTACTGGAAGAGGATGTATAGTTTAAGCGAGGCCGAGTAAACAATGCGACGTACAGCTAGTATCAAGAGGCAATCCGTACAGTCCATGCATCCGCACCACCAGCTGTTTTGCTGCCATACAATTGAAGTTTAGTACTCGCAGCCATTCCCGTAGGCACTCCCCGCAGCCACCATCGCCATCCACTACCGCCATCTATTGCGACTATCCATCGTTGCGATCCATTCCTGCATTAAGATCATCATCACCGTGCAGTGTTACAGTCCGTGCATTAGTAGTACCCAGCTGTTTTACTGCCATGCAATTGAAGTCCTTCCTCGCAGCCACTCCCAGTAGCCATCGCCACTACTATCCACTACCACCATCTCCTACCACTATTCATCGCCGCAATCCGTTCATACATTGAAACCACTATCATGAGTTGTTACAGCCCATGCATTAGCAGTACCCAGCTGTTTTACTGCCATGCAATTGAAGTCCTCCCCCGCAACTACGCTCGCGGCTCCTCCCGCAGCCACTCTTGCAGCTGCTATTGCCATCCACTAGCGCCACCCACTGCTACCATGCATCGTCGCAATCCATTTATACATTCAAAATCATCATTATAAACGATTGCAGGCCATGTATTTGCACCACCCAACTATTTAGCTACTATATGATCGAAGTCCTCGCCCGCAGCCAGTCTTACAGCGGCTACCGCCATCCACCACCGCTATCTACTGCTGCTATTCACTACTGCCATCCCTCGTTGCAATCCATTCCTGCATTGAGATCACTATCACCGTGCAGTGTTACAGTCCGTGCATTAGTAGTACCCAGCTGTTTTACTGCCATGCAGTTGAAGTTATCCCTCGCAGCCACTCCCGCAGCCACTCCCCGCAGCCATCTACTACCACCATCTCCTGCTACAGTTCGTCGCCGCAATCTATTTATGCATTCAAATTATCAGCATAAGCTATTACAGCCGACGCATTTGCACCACCGGCTGTTTTGCTACCATATGATCGAAGTCCTCCCCCGCAGCCACTCTCGCAGCTACTCCCGTAGCTATCGCAGCTATCCAGCAGTGCCATCCACTGCTACCATTCATCGTCGCAATCCATTCATGCATTATCAGCATAAATCATCTGTTTAGCATAAGTAATGCGCTTTAGTGAGGTCATTGAGAGCGGGGGTAATTAGATGCGGTCAGTACAGGACCTAACGAGAAGGGAAGGACCTAACCCAACCTATACAAACTGCTTTCCCTACACAGAGCACACCTGCGTATCTACCTAAATAAGCATTTCTCGACCACCATTCTGGCCCAGTGGGTTGCATGGAAGTTTTCTCGAGTCTTCGCATTGCATTTAACAACTAACATTATGAATATACTAATGCGTAGTACATAGATGCCTCCATACAGTCCTGCAGCAATCGTCGCCTTCGAGAGGCTCGGCCGGCGGTGGATTCAGGTGTCCTCGAACCGCGAGGCCTGGGCCAACACCCATCGGGGTGCCGTATGTATTCCTCCCCTTCCCTATATATCTGCTAACTTCCCCAGATAGCTATCATGTTGATCCTGGGGTTGGTACCGGGTTGCGATAAGCACATCATCGCATGTGCGGACCTGGTTCCCCTGGTCGAGGCCGGGGAGGTCTTGCTTCGGGCTTTGTAAATAGTTGCTAGGGGCGGTACTCACAATTGGGAGTATCGTAAGTAGGGAGGGGCGGGGCCCTACTAAACTTTTTGTTTACTTTTTCCTATTTCCAACTAAGACAAATGGATTAAGCGAGGTACCTTAGGGGAAGGGAGTTCACACTTGTACTAGCCATTACCGGATTACTATTGCTATATTACATTAGTAAGATCGATTTAAGGATGAGAAGATGAAGTCAGAGGAGGGTAATGACTTACATTAAGGTGATATAGATAGGGATAATACAGAGGATTTAGAAGCTAGTCACGGAAACCTATATCATAAGCAGAACTTACGCAGGAGGTTCCGCTACTTAGGGATCTGCTATAATTCTATTTAACTCTAATAATACGCCCGGTTTATCTTCTGTGCTATAGCCTTAGAAGTCATAAATCTATAGCAGCTATAGAAAGCAGAAGTTAGAAGAGAAGAGGTCCAAATAGGTTAAGTAAGCAAGGACAGCTATAATTGAAACTCCTAAGGACTCTGAAGGTGAGCCTAGACACGACTAAAGTCAAGACAAACTAAGGACCCCTAAATAGGACAGCTATCTCGCCGGCGTTGTAGCAACTAGCGACAGTCTATTGGGAGTAAAAGCTCGTCGTCAAGCTAAACCACTACGGAGAGAACAAGAGAGAGTAAGTAACGAGCAAAGGAGGGCGCGTCCCTAAGCCTGGGCAAGAGGGCTCAATACACGGAAGCTTTCTTCCTCTTCTGTAAGGCCCCTTTTGCAGCTCGAAGAGAGAGCGCGGACCACTTGCGGCTCTGTGCTCCTACGGCGGGCACGGACTTATACTCTGTAAGGTAATATCCTCAGAGGAGTTGGCTAGTTAGTAGTAAGTAATGTCCCTACTTATTTACGTCTCTTAGAAGGCTCTGTTTCAGTGAGTTCTGTTATTACCATGTCGCTGGATCTCGTTTACAACCCGACCCACCAGGTAGTCGTTTGCCGGCGCTACCAGACGTGCCTCGTACCCCGGCAAAGTAGTATCAAACAACACTTACGGGGCGAGCCGCACCGTCTACTCAGTCCAGCTCTGAAGGCCCACTTAGCATATATCGATGGACTGACGCTACGGGACCTAGAGACCTTGAAGAGGGACCGGCCTAGGGAGTCGGTTAACCCGATCGAGTACCTCCTAATCCACGCGGGGTTTCGCTGTCTGCTCTATCCTCTCGAAGATCCCTTCTACACAATCCGCCTCCCCCGGATACGGGACCATATACCGAGCTATAACAGGAGAAGTGCGAGGGAGCACAAGTCGACGCCGCTCTGGGAGAGTTACCGCCTCTAGACTTACTTTGCTAATAATGCCCTGGTGACTTACTTTACTATTCTCAAGGGCGTAGAGACGCCAGACCCAGCCTATTTAACTGTACTAATAGAGCCTAAGAGGGAATTATTTGTGAAGTTAGAGGGGGATTACTAAGATATGAAATGCGATCTCGAGGCGCAAGCAAGTATCGTTCGGGATATTAGAGAGTCCAGGTTAGAAAGGGTGCTATAGCTACACGACGTGACGCGCTTCCTATCCTACATAGTTACGCTACAGGACAAGGAGATCTGGAGCTCGTACCGACTGCCCCTAAAGAAAGAGCTTGATGCGGGTGGCGAGTATACTACGGATCCTGATCTCGCCTGAATCCTGGTTACAGCTAAGGCTGTCTTAAGAGACGCATACTGGTTATACAGCGACACTTCGCCAGACCGGAAAATGACACAGTAGCGGGCTAATATCCTGAATGAATTCTATGCTAGGGCGTCGGGCAAAGCAGATAGGTTCCGGTATTACAAGAACGCGTCGACCCTGGTTACCTACTTCACCACTATGAAACAGCTGTTAGTGTACTACTACCGAGTAGTATACTGTGAAAGCGGTCATTTCACCCGGGTTTAACTAGACCAGATACTACCTAGGGATGTTATCTAACTAACTACCCAGTAGATCTAGGCCATGGATAAGATTATAGATGCATTAGTTCTTGAAGATGAGGAGGAAGCTGAGCTGGCTTTAAAGCACGCCATTCAGCGACTATACCTGGCCCTGATCTGCTATACTATTAGCAGCGTGCTATTTAAATCGCCTGTCTTAAGTTTCTGCGCTATATTGAGCAGGAAAGTCCGTGGGAAAGGCTGAGGGTTATGGGAGGAGCCGGGGAATTTCAATAGCCACTTATCGGCTCTGACCTGGGCTGCCTAGCTCGTGCTCTTTGACTATACTTGTTTTCAGGAGCAGGACGATGAAGATCAAATCCCTGTCTTTCTTACCAAGATCTGCAAGAAGTTCTTCCAACAGCTAGCCGAGACACCGTTTAGGCATATTCTGCAATAGCAGCTGTACTTATTCAAGGTTAGAAAGGCCGCAATTACTAAGCACTAAGCCCGGTGGTCCCTGGACAGGTAGACAGTGGAATATCGCGGGGTAGAATTGCAGATGTCGCAGATCTCTGACTTGGTAGCTTCTGAATACTAACGGGCCTATGCCCTGCTTTATGATAAGCTCTTATTCTAAGCAAAAGACCTGACTCCTATGGAGTCGTGGCGGCTAAAGGACGACTTAGATCTGGAAGATTTTGGAGGTTCGTGGCTCTCTTATCCCAGTAATGCCGAGTTCTTAGAGGGTGCTGAGCTCGCTCTCTTCCGGCGGATCTAAGGCAATACTGAGCTCCGGGCCATGTTCTTAACCAAGGCTAAGGATGGGAGCATGATCTTGTATCCTAAGGCTATGGACATCTACGAGTCACACGCCCAAGAATTCCTACAGCTGTTATTAGTGCTATGCCATATCCCTGGCGGCCCACCGTTACGAGCGTCTGAGTTGCTATCGATAATGTGGTGTAATACTGCTCGACAGCGCCACCTATTTATTTAGGAGAAGCTACTAATGATCTATGTTCAGTACCACAAGGGTCAGCAGTAGTCCGGGGTGTACAAGGATAATATTCGCTTTATACTAAAGGCGATTGGGGATTTAGTGCTTCTTTACATTGCATATGTTTTGCCTTTAAGGCAACTGTTCCTTCGATAGTAAAAGCCCGGTGCCCTCATCTCTCCGTACCTTTAGGCGAAATTAGACGGGACGGTGTGGGTTAATAAGACACTTTCAGCTTGCTTACGTAAGGCGTGTACCCGGGTAAAGGTGCCTTGTTTGCACACTTCCAACTGGCGGCAGTTTGCAGCATCGATTACTAAAGAGAAGTTTTCTACTAAAGAACAGGCTAACTTTGATATTAAGGAGAGCGTCGGGGAGGATATTGAAGACGAGCTGGATCTTGTTGCCTTAGCTGAACAAAGCAACTACAGCTACCACACTTTTAATCATGCATATACTGGCACTACTACGCTCACCATAAGTGCTTTACTGCATCGGAATTACCGAGCATCTGAGAGCTGGCATACGTTATTCCGGCTCGATTATATTCTCCAGGGGAAGAGACTACGAGGCGCCTCAGAGACGCTGTCACTGCGAATACTTGATACTTCCAAGCGTGGTTAGCTTCGCCGGAGGGGGGCTTATTCTGAGGCTAACTTACTGGCGGTGGCACGGAAGTTATACAATAAACCGGACTTGCAATTCAGGGTTCCCGGTCAGCGGAATAGCGTTCTTGCTATCATGGGACCTTATTCAGCTGAGTAAGTGGTTCTGGTAATAGGAACCGGCTCTAGTAAGACGATAGTTGTTATGATTGGTACTGCTATTACAGATACTGGGACCACTATCCTTGTTTTGCTAATAGTTGCTCTGCGAGGTGATATACTGAGACGCTTTCACGAAGTAGGTATCCGGCCCTTGGTCTAGTCGGTTGATTGTAAGTAGTCGGCTTCACTAGTTATTGTATCAGCTGAAGCAGCGTGTACTTAAGGCTTTCTTAAATACTATCATCTTCAGGTCAGTAAGCAGAAACTCGACTGTATTATTATCGACGAGGGTTATCTCACTATTACGGCTAGTGATTACCGGCTATGCATGGCTTAACTGGGCTGGTACGTTCGGTAAATTAGGACGTAAACAGTGTAGCTGACAGTAACCCTACCTCCTATGATGCAAGAAGAGTTCATTGAGCATAATAAGCTGGTGAAACCCAGGGTTATCCGGGAATCGACTAATCGGCTGAACATTAAGTACATAGTCAGCTTAGAGACCGGACCGGGTGCCTTAGTTGAGAGAGCTGCCGACCTGGTACAGGCATACTGGCCCAAGTAGGAGATCTTTAACTACTCCCGCGATAAGATCATTATCTACTGCCGGACTCGGGAGGAAGTAGTACAGCTTGCCGATATTCTTAAGTATCCCTTGTATACGTTAAGATCCGGAACTGAAGAGGAGAAAGCTGCTATTATCTCTAGGTGGCTTGGTAATAGAGATCAGCCGGTGATTGTAGCTACATCTGCTCTTAGGATCGGATTTAATTATCCGTTCGTCCGCTGGGTAATCCATGTTAATAGGCCCGATAAGCTGACTGATTTCTCTCAGGAGTCTAGAAGAGCTGGGCGGGATGGAAGTAAGGCTTCTTCTATTGTTCTCCTGTATGCCGGGTGGAAGCCTCAGGTTAATGGATACCTATCCGCGGATCGAGAGGCTATGCAGCTCTATCTTACACAGTAATACTGTTCCCGTGGTATTCTGAGCCAGTTCTTAGATACTTAATCCGATTGGCGGTGGTATATACTGGGTGAAGAGAGGTGTCAGGTTTACCGCGAGCCCCATACCGAAGCGCGACCTGCCGACGTTGTATTTACCTTACCGCAAAGAGTAGAGATGGAATTCACCGGGCTAGAAGAGGTCTTACGGCAGGATCATGTCCGAGAGTAGGTCCTTGATAGTTATAAGAGCGACCTCGAGATTATGGTAGGGCTGTGCCTCTACTGCCGGATCAAGGGCCGCAGGTTCGACTATGCGCTAGGCAAATGCTCACGGCGGTTCCGGTGGATCTGTGCTAAGTAAGAGGCGTACTATACACGAGACCGAGAGGATAAGGAGTGGATCGGGCGATATGTGGTATGCTGGTAGTGCTACCAGCCACAAGATATCTGTCGGGTAGTAGATCCAGAGCATGAAGAGACCGAGTGCCGCTTCCCTGATATAGTGATACTGCTTTACTACGGAGTGTATTACCGGCCTGGAGGCGAGGAGTGGCTACGGAAGTATTTCCAGCGCTCTTTTCAGAGCGAACTGGAATATATGCTATGGCTAGGGGAAACGGCATCACTTGGGGGGAACGAGTGTATTGAAGCTAACTGTGTAGCGGCGCTTGCATTAGCAGAGTTTGGATAAGCTTATTTTGCACGTTTAATATAAAATAATAATAGGATTATATTATCCTTATAATATCAAAGAATATAAAGACTATTTATATAAGATCGGTGTATTAAGAGATTATTTAAACTTTTTAAATAATATTCTATTCTAATTAATCCTAATTAAACAAGATAGATTAATTACCTTTCGACTTGAATAGAATAGTATTTAAATTATTAGTTGAATAATATTTAATTATTTAACCGGTGATACACGTTTTGACTTTTATTATAAAATAGCTTAAATATATATTATAATTATAACTTTATCTTTATTTAATAAAGCAAATACTATCTTGCTTTTATATATAATAAGTTAAGTAAGAATTTTATGAAATAATTTATAAATTATATTTAAGGTAGTTTAATAAAGAATAGTTAACTAATTTCTTTGAGTTTACTGTATATTACTAAGCTATTATTTATATAATAGTTTATCTTAATTAGATACCAGTTCAATAAAATAGATTAATAATAAAAACGCTTAATTAGAATAGAATACTGAGCATTATTTTATTTTATTTATTTAATACGTTGTGTAATATAAACAGGTAAGAGATAAGCTCTAAGTCTAAGAACTCAGAACTACTTAAAACGAAAGGTGCGACGACTTATAATATTAGTAAAAATATAAAGTAACGGCTAATAAAGTCAAGGCGAAGTAATGAAGAAATAGAGTAGTATAACTACTAATAAGATTAAGGCGAAGTAAAGGATAAAGAGAAGAAGATAATTAGGGTTAATAAGATTAAGACGAAGTAAAGTATTAGTCCACAGGTCCTTACATAAGTATACTTTAGTCTGAAAAGGGGGTGTGGATTAGGATCAGGAGCTAGAGCCTAGCCGGACTAGTTTCGGAGGGTATTCGGTGGGGTCTCGTAGTATATAGTCTGACTCTCCTCGTACTCTCTTAGGAATTACACAGATTTTTAACTATACCTTTAAAGCTCTGTCAACCATACTGATATATCATTATATTACGTAGTACATGAACCGGTACTGCACCGATATAAAGGAAAAGAAAAAAGTGGAGAAGGGTTAATAAAGAAAAAGATAAAGAAAAAAGGAAAGTTTTAATATAAAAGGATTATTTAAAAAGGATTAGGGTTGTGTTATTTTAGTATTAAGGTTGTGTTATTTAAGCGTGTTATTTGAGTATTGACGGGGTGTTATTTAAGGGTTATTTGGGTATATTATTTGAGTATTTTATTTAAGTTTTATTTAAGTTTTATTTAAGTTTTATTTGAGTGTTTTATTTGAGTATTTAAGTATTTTATTTGAGTATTTTATTTGTTTTATTTAAGTGTTTTATTTAAGTGTTTTATTTAAGTTTTATTTGTGTGTGTTATTTAGGGTTAGGGTTAGGGTTAGGGTTAGGGTTAGGGTTAGGGTAGGTTAGGGTTAGGGTTAGGGTTAGGGTTAGGGTTAGGGTTAGGGTTAGGGTTAGGGTTAGGGTTAGGTTAGGGTTAGG